>APFE030973617.1:192330-217679 GCA_000404065.3 Pinus taeda | reverse complement strand
TATTGTAAGTGACAGAGATCCCATTTTCACTAGAAATTTTTGGACAGAATTATTTTCTTGTCTTGGTAATCAGTTAGCTCATAGCTCATCTTATCATCCTCAATCTTATGGGCAAACTGAGATAGTAAACAAATGTTTGGTAGGATATCTTCGTTGCTTTGTATCTGATAAACAGACACAATGGGTCAAATGGTTGCCTCTGGCTGAATGGTGGTATAACACTTCCTTCCATACAACAACAAAAATGACCCCATTTATGGCACTTTATGGGTATCAGCCACCATCCATCACATCATATTTAAGAGAAAATTCTAAGGTTCAAGTAGTAGAACATCACATCGAAGATCAACAACAAGTTCTCCAACTCTTAAAGGATAACCTCGTGTTAGCACAGAATAGAATGAAACAATAGTAAGATCAACATCGCAACAAAAGAAGTTTTGATGTAGGTGATTGGGTATTCCTACGGCTACAACCAAATAAGCAAATTTCCCTCAAGCAAGCTAAGAAGGATAATAAATTATCACCAAAGTATTATTGTCCATACAAGGTGTTGCAAAATATTGGTACTATGGCATACAAATTGGAGCTTCCTGCAACTTCTCGATTGCACCCAGTTTTCCATGTTTCATGTTTAAATAAGGTTATAGGTGACAAGCTCCTAGTTCAAACAATATTGCTAGAACTTGACGAGGAAGAAAAAATTATATTGGAACCAGAAGCAGTCACAGAAACGAGAACTCGACAGCTACGAAATCGATCAATTTCGGAGTATCTTATCAAGTGGAAGAACTTATCCGCTGAAGATTCCACATGCGAGGATGAGAATTTTATATAGAAGCATCCAGAACTTCTCAAGTGTTGAGGACAACACTTTTTTGAAGGAAAGGGGCATGTTGGGTCCCTATAATACTAGTGATTATCCCATTGTTATTGTAGTTGTACCCCTTATTAATATTGTTGTGCCCCTATTATCCCCATATTATTATTACTGTGCCCCATAGAATCCCTCTATTGTTATTTTTGTGGCTTTATATTATTATTGTAAGGTCGGCTAGGTTATATAGTTACTCCTTAGACTCCTATATATAGAAAGGAGGTTTTGTCATTTGAATCATCGAAGAATTGTTCATTTATGTAACGTAAAGGAAGTTGCCCACTCGAAGAGGCTGAATTCTAAGGCGTTGATCTATCTTTTCTATCTTTTCTTGAGCTGGTTTCATAACAAAACCCTTCATCAAAGGAATTGTTGCCAGAGAGAAGCTTCCAAATTGGAATAGACTATGGGACGACTTCGTTTAGAAAGAGTTGAGAGACGAGGATCTTCATCCTTCCAGGAAGGTAGATGAGGACGTGGCACTTTAAAAAAAAATGAAGGGTAAGCGGAAGGACTTGAGTAAAATCAAGTGTTTTAACTATGGAAAGATGGGTCATTATGCGTCAAAATGTTTGAATAAGAAAGGAGATGATGAGTAGAAAAAAGTGAAGCAGGACTCCCTTATTTCCCATCAAGAAAATATGGAAGAAGGAGAGTATGCCCTTTCACTAATTTCTCATTTATCAGAAAGTACTGTCAAAGAGGATGGATGGTACATGGACAGTGGTGCGACGAAGCATATGATAGGGTCACAAGATGTTTTTGAGACTCTAGCTGAATGGGACTCGAAGTTGCATATGGTGTTAGGTGACAAGAGTCAATTGGAGATCTGAAGATCAGGTGTGGTGCCATTCAGGTTGGAGATAGGACATATGTTGCAAGTCTAAGATGTACTGTTTGTACCAGGACTCAAGTATAATGAGCTCTCTATCTTGATGATGGATAGGAAGGGTTTTGAGGTCTTGTTCCAAGATTGGAAGGAAAGACTTAAGACTAGAGGCTCTAAGTCTGATGGGATTGTGCTTGGAGTCAGGGAGAATGGTATATATAGGTTGATTTGCAAACCTGAGGATCATATAAAGAAGTAGGGGTAGGTCTAGGTTACAGAGGAGCAGGAGCAGGTGCAGGTCTAGTTGCAGGCTTGAAAGGAGCAGGTGCAAGTTCCTAAGGAGGTAAACTTTTCCAAGAAAGTCCAGGATCCAGAGGCTCAGATGGAGTCAAGTTTGAGAGGGATATTGAAGACTCAGAGCGAGAAACTACAACCCAAGAAGAGCGCATGGTTAGTGGGGAGAAAGGGTGCTTCCACATCTGGCATGAAGGAACCATGGAAGGAATGGAAAGTGTTGCAGGAAAATAAAAATAAGTAAGAGGCTTCGAGCAACAGTGAAACTTCTGACGGAGGCACATTTCATGCTTATGGGTGTTATCACTCTAATAATTATTTTCAAGTAAGAAGAAAGAAAAACCAAAGGTAACCACAAACAACTTTTGGAGATCAAGACCTAGCCTTCCTGATGCTCAGAGAGGGCTCTCTCTTTAAAATTTAACTTTTCTTTAGTTAAGATGATTTTAGGCTAGTTTTTACTTTCACTTGGTTTTTTTTTGAAAATTTGGTGGTGGGATCACTTTACTTTGTTGGATATAGTTTTAACTTATACCATTGGGCTATGGAGTCAGATGTCTGACAAACAAGACTGGATTGAGTTCTAAAAACAATGTCTACAGGGAAATATAGATGAGTTACTGCAAATATCAGAGGTTAAATGGTGAATAGCTTCAAATTGGATCTAGGGAGAAATTAAGGGTTCCCTAGGCCAGACTTTGGAAGAAATGAAAGAAGTCAACCGGGATGGGAGAGAACTTAAGGGTTCTCAAATCCAGGTATCAAAAGAAAAAATGTAAATAAATTATTATGCATAACAGAGTGTAATTAAAGAAATTCTAAGTGATATTTCTGGTTAATTCATTTAGATTTTAGAACACATTTAAGATTATGAAGACGCATAAAAAAGGTAAAGCAATCACACAAAGAAAGTAATTCACTGCAAATGGCTCATCTCATGAATCCTGTAGCGAAAGGCTTTTATTACTTGCTCCAGTTTGTTGAATTGAAAATGGTACAATCACCCTTAGTCTCAAGATCACAATAACTCTATAAATGTAAAATAATCCACCCCAAATACTTCGAATGGTGAAGTTTTTGTACAAAAATTTTATTACAAAATATCTCAAATTAATTTGAGAATTAATCTAGGAAAAGGAAAATATCTTCTTGCAAGAAGATAGAGACAACTATAGAACTGTTTCATGATGTCCCTTTTATTTTGGTTCTGTTGGCTGTAGACTTTGATTTTTAGCCCTTTTATGCTGCTAGGCTGTTTGGCTTTTATGCTGGATGCTCTGTTTTACTTTAACCTTTCACTTGATACACTTTGACTGTGCTAACCTGTCTTCATCCTTTTACCATGCTCATTTACTTTTTACTGTCCACTTATATTTTTACTGTGATTTTACTACAGTAAATCATAAATTTTTTGCCATGTTTCTTCATATTGTAACTAGATGTTGAGCATTTTCCCATATATATATCATCAGCCTCTTTATATTTGGCAAAAGTAGGCTTATTAATAAATAAGTGTTTCACTTCATGCTAGAGGTAAAACAAATTTTCAAAAGTTTGGTATAATACTCTGCTAGTTGGTATACCACTCATTGATGAGGTATTTTCCTATTCCCCGGCTACTTCTCCGATTTTCTTTTTGTAGTCCTCCTATGTCATCAATTTATCATTTATGACTAAGGGATTAGGTAGTCCCTTTTCTCTCAAAAGCTTAAACTTGGTCATAAACCTGTCAATGACTAGCTGCATGGCTTGACAATTATCTTCTAAATTTAACATTAAATTTCTCTTAACTAGGACCCTCTTGACTTCCAAAATGGTACTTGTCTTGTCAGGTATGTCAATTTCTTGTAGCTCATATTTGTTCTTGGAGTTGAGGAATTGAATAATTCTTACTACTTCCTCACGCATTTCTCCAAGCTCGTCTTTGACATTTTGGATGGCTTTTGTAGTTTGTTTGATTAAGTCTATCTGCTTAAAAATGACTTGGATAGATGGCCAAATATCATTGGCAGAGTCAATGGTATTGGCCCATAATAATTGTTTGACCTTTCCCAAAGGCTCACTCAGTGTTAACTCTTTCTCCATGCTTTTCACTCTTTGATTCATTCTAGTAGCCTTCCATTGTTATTCTTTATGCATGATCTAGGCTAACTTGCAATCTGTCTCTAGGCTGGTAAGTTTCTCTTTTAACTTGTTCATTTCATTGGTCTGAATGGAAATTTCTTCGATTGCCTTGAACAACCAAATTGCTTCATCACTTGTGGTACATGTTGCTGTTGATGCCATTGCTGATGTAGTCGTTGTTGATGTCGGCAATGCAGTGGCCATTGGACCAGTGGGAGCTAATGTTGTTGCCAATGTGGAAGGCACAACTATGGTCACTGTAGGAATGACAATTGGAGGAGCACTGTCTATACTAGATTTTTTGAGCTGGATCAAGCTATCTAGTTCCTTTTCCATTTCCTTCAACTAGTATTTGAGTTGCAGTACCAAGTCCATAATCTCTTCATGATTTGTTTTGCTTTCTAGGATGTCTTTTGTTTGAGGGTGTTGTGACTGAGGAAACTTCAACTGTTTCTTAAGGGCTGCAATGTCTTCATTTTTATTCTTAGTTAACTATTCGGCAACCTTGATGTCCTTTGGGTCATGGCCCAGCTCAATGATCAGGTCTTCTAAGGATTTGATCCTTATGTCTTTGGCACTAGAATATGCTTTTTCCAGTTTGTACTGGGCTATCACATTGTCTAATGAGTCCTTGAGCTTGAATGCTGCCATTTCTTTTGCTGTCATGGTGGAGTAGATCATCTCTCCAGCCTACTTGTGAAATTCTATTTGATCTATCCCTGGCTAAGACCTAAAATTTGGTCTTCTTGTAGTCTACTGTAGTTTTCGACTGTGGACAATAGGTTGTAGGAAAGACACCTGCATCTTTCCTTCTTTGATGTTAAAAGCTGACATCAATCTATTTTGATTCGGTGGTGTCATCTTCAAGTACTTGACATAAGTTTATGCCTTGAGCTTTTCTTTCCTCATTTTAATCTCCTTGAATCTTTCCTTGATATCCACTTCCTTGTCAGCTAGCCTCAGAAAGGAAGACACCTCCACACTCTTCTGCCTTTGTATGATATGTGTGTTGGAAGTAGATGGCTGATGTGTTTCTGCTAATGTAGTTGTCTCTGTCATCTGTTTACTGCTCTGCCCCATTGCCTCAATGTAAATGATGTCTTCTGATGCAATGTTTTCCTCTTGTTCAGACACAGGAGTTAATTTGGGCCTTTTGCTTAGTTGGAACTATTGATCAATGGTCTCCATGGTAGAGCTTGATGCTTCCTCCCTATTTCTTTTGGGATTCTTCTTCTCATTGACAATATTCAGGATGATGGGAGGGATATTCATTGGCTCTTCCAGGTCTGGGACATGCAAGAAAGAGATTTGGTCAAATTGTTTCTCCAAAAGTCAATCATGGTGTTCTCCACATCCACAACTGTGTTGTCCATATCTATTAATGTGTTCTCTAACCATTATGGCTGATTAGCATATTGTTCAATGTTAGGTCTTGGGTAGTGGATGCAAGGTCCCAGCTTGACCTTTTCTCTGAGCTTGTTTATAACCCCATGAGGGTCATAATGCCAAATGAAAGTATGCTGGAATTTCATGTCTTGAAGCATCTTATTAGCCTCAAGTCCATCCTCTATGGTGTTGCAAATGAAAGGTCCCATTTGGTTTTTCATCTTAAACTATGCCTTCTTCCTAGCAGCTAGGAAGTTGACTGCATCTGCACTTATGATTTTCCTGAAGTATTCAAGGGAAATATTCTCATTGGTAGATACTTAGGCAATTTGTAGGGGGGTAACTTACAACCATAGATCATGATTTTAGTATGATTCTGGTGGAGGCACCATTCTCCTACTCTCCTATTCCTTGTCAGTTGTAGTACTCTCTTGATCTCAGTACTAATTCTAGGTTGAGTGCTAGAAGTTGGCATGTTTATGACAGGATGAACAAAATAATCTACGAAGTCTTTGTATGTGAATGTTGGCTTATACCTTTGGATGAAAGGTGTCTAGAAGATGAGTGATCTTTCCTTTCCCCTGGTATCTATTTTCTGAATCTTCAATGGGAATTTATCTGTCTAACAATACATAAACATATGAAATAGAACTGAAGAGTATTTGAAGACTCTTTCAGTGGGAAATCTAGTGAATTGTTCATGAATTTTATCTACAATGAACTGGGCATAATCATACATAATGGTAGGAGGCTGGCCTGGAGTGAAAATGGACAAGAAGGCCATGATTATCTCATCCACAATCTCGTCTGATGTGAATCCTAGGATGCTTGAGATCATGGTGATTATTCTCTTGCGAGTCTCTAAAAAAATAGCAAAAACATAGGGTGGAATGTCTTTAGGAATATGGCGCTCCTCATTAATGAAATTCTGAAATATTTGTTTGATCTTGGCTGGGTCCAATGTGATGTACAGGTCCAATAGGCTTGCAATGGACAAAGGAGTCATATCAAGAGTAGACTGGATTTACAACATCTAGTTGATGGATTCAACAGTGATGGTGAATAATATTTCATGGTTTGTTGCCTCAATAGCCCTATGGCTTGGAACATAATAGGCATGGCAAAAATGTACTATGTCTGGGAATGGATGGACTTCTGGTAATGTATACTTGGGCAAACTTTATTCCCAAAGTTTTATGTCATCAATGTGGTTTAGGAACCTATCCTTGGCCCAATAATGTATTCTCAGAAGGTTGCCTTGGGTGACTGTGTCTTTGATTTGAAAATCCCTGTCTGTTAGGGTCAAATGGTCAATGTCTAGATGAGGGGTTATCACTAGTCTGACATCTGATAGGTTGGGGCATCCATCTTTGTGATAAAATGTGGAAAATTGGGCTTTATATGGCTTTGGGAGTGAAATTTCAGTAATTGAATAACCAGAGTAGGGTATGAGTAGTTTACAGGTTGGGGTTCTGGTATTTTAGGAATGGGGGACTCCCAATTAAATTGAAATTAATCAAATTATTTCAATTATTTTAAGAATTTAATGTTCTTTCTTTAAAGAAAGGGTAATTCTTGGTTCTTATTCAAGTACATGGAATTTACAATTGGGGCTGCAACTATTTTTCAATTGGGGTTTGCAGAGGGCTTCGATAGCTAGGATGGTGTGCAGTGGTGGCGTCGGAAGGCTCTGATACTTGATAGCTAGTTGCAGAAGTTTGGAAGGCATAGGTGCTTCAGAGGTTCAGTAGTGCGATTTGAACAAAAAAGGGTGAAAATGGGGGTCAGAAGGCTTTTAACCGCGAATGGTTGGAAAAATGGTGGGGAAAAAATGTTTTATGAATAGTGTTGCTTTTCACTTTGGCAAGGAGGTGGTTTTGGAGGCCATCACACTGCTTATGGGGGTAGGGTGGTATTTTGTCGGGGGAATGCAATCTATGCCAAAGGCTGCCATGTAGGCAAATGGGCCCCGAGAAAAACTGCCCATATCGCGTGCTCTCAGGCAATTAAAGGTTGGACATCGCGCGAGCGCAATATGGATGATGGCCATTGGATCTGGGGGTGGATGATCAGATGACCATTGAGTGGGAAAGTTGCGCGGTCGGGCGATGGGGTGGAGGTTAGTGAGACCCATGGATTTTAATTACGATTTAGAGTAATTAACCCATGTTTAAGTGCAGATTAATTAAACTACAGAGTTTTAGGGGTAGAGGGGTTACTTTACCTCACCAAGGCAGTGGGTTAAACTCAAGTTTAGTCGAGAAAATGGTTAAGTGGCGGAGTTAGTGAGGCAGGGGGTTTTTAGGTTTAGGATAATAGGTTTAGAGGGGTTTTGGATAATTATTGAAGTGAAAACATGATTTTAAAAGGGGTAAAGGGGTTTCACACTTAGGGGAATGGATTTTAGGAGTAATTGACTAGGGAAATGTGTGAAACTAAGGGGTAGCAGTAAAAATGAGGGGGAAGGGGTTTTCATAAGCCATGAAGGGGTAAAAGGAAATTAGTGAGTATATAGTGGGGGTGAAATGCAATGAAGGGGGAGTTAGGGAAATCAACTTATGAGCATGCTTTTTTCATTGATAACTGCTCCTGCACACTTGAAACACATAGTTAAGTATGATAGAATGCTTATGCTCCAAATGACTTGTATTTCTACAACCTTTCTTTACTTACCCTTTTACCTACCCTAACATTTTTTCTTCACTGTGGTGGGTGCACTTAAGCTAGCAAACCCTTTTCTTTCCTTTTCTTTTAAAAAATATATATATATCTACTTCTAACCTTATATCTTCCTAGGGCTCAGATTAAACTGATGAGCTCCTTTTATTTCTCTACCTATCCAATGATCTACCAAGATTACACTGTTTGGTCATATTTTTATTCTCTAACTGTAAACATGAGATTCAAAGCATGAAATAGTCAAGACTAAATAGTTTTACTATCATGAGTTGTGGCATATAGTACAAGCTGCACATAACCGTTATTTAAGGCATTAATAGTAAAAAGTAATGGCACTTGGACTTGCACACTTTCATGATCTGTTTTTTGTTTGGGGTTCATATTTTTTCATTTTTTGAGCTTTTCTTATTTTTCTTGTCCTTTCATATTTCTTTTAGGACATACCCTCTTTACATTTTTTTATTTTATTATGGAAAAATTTTGCAGAAAGCAAATGTATGTACAATATTACAAGAGTTAACCTCAACCAATTAAAAATTATGAATCCTATCACTATAGGAATCTAATAGTGGCTCCACATGGGGATGGCATTTTTTATTGAAATGTCAAGAAATATGAAGATCAGTACCTTTGAATTGTGTCTATAGTTACCTTGTGAACTGTCCTTTTGTGATTCTGCCTTATTGATACTTATGACAGTGAATCCTTCAAAGTTGAGGACCTTCTCTCCGGGCTTCAACTTCAAAGGATTACCATCCAATCCAATCCACACTCTGCAATGTTATGTACAATGATGAAAAGTAAAGTGAACTATTGTGAGTCAGTGGAAAAGTAATGCTTCAGCATTCTACCTTTAACAAGTCCTCCTGGTAGATCTGATCCATCTATGTTTCTTAAGAAAAAGGAATTGTTGCCTATGTAGCCATAAATGACATAACGCCCCTGCCACAAAAAACCAAATTTTCCATGCTTGACTTTGTCTTCTCTCCTTGAATCACACTTAAGGAATTTATGTCCTATGTAAAAATCATTTGCTTTAGTCCTTTTATCAAAGTCTTTCTTGATCTTTTCCCGGATTACCTGTCATTCTAAATATACTTCTTCTTTGGTCTGCTGCAAGTGTATGGTCTGATTTATTCTTCTCTTAATATCATTTGGTTCCACCTATAATTCCTGGATCATCTTCATCACTGGCACTCCAAAGGATGATGGGAAAAATGCATCCATCCCATAAACCAGCTGATATGTTGATGCTCCAATGGACTTCTTAGTATTTAGTCTATCTGCCCATAAGGCATTGACTAACTTCTTGTTCCATGTCTTTTTTTATCTTCCGGCATTTTTTTAATAATATTGACCAAGATTTTGTTGGATGACTCTGATAGTCCATTACCTTTAAGGTAATAGGTTGTGGAATGGCCAAGGGTGATGTGGTACTTGTTACAGAAATCTATCATTCTCTTGGATAAAGGCAACTGCATTATCAATAATGAGCTTCTGGGGAGATCCAAATCTTGACAGGATATTAATCTCTATGAAGGAGATTATGACAATGTTTGTGGTTTGCCTAGAAGGTATGGCCTTTATCCATTTGGTAAAATAGTCTTTGGATGTTAGAATCCACTTGCATTGAGCTAAGGAGGTTGGGTGTATTTCTCCAATGAAGTCTAATCCCCATTGTTAAAATGGAATCTCAGTGGAAATTGGTTTAACAGGCAAGGGTAAAAGTTTTCTTTTTCCCTCAAATATCTGAAATTGATGATAGGAGGTCACATGTTTCTTAACATCTACAAACAAAGTGGGCTAGTAGAAACCAAGCCTCAATATTTTGTCAACAGTAGTTTTCCAGTACAAGTGTCCTCCACAATCCCCTACATGAAACTCTTGCATGGTTTTATCAGCTTCATTTTTCAATAAATAATTCAAAAGAATACCACTACTGTCTTTCCAAAACAATGCATTATCTATAATACAATATTTTAATGACTTCATCTTCAAAAATCTAGCTTTAGTTCTTATCAAACTAGGAGGAGCTTGTAAATTCTGTAATAAAAATATAATATTTGCATACCAGGGTGAATCAGTAAAAGGCTCATTGATCGGTGGAGTCACCATCTCTTCCTGTTCATCAAGGGCACTAATAAAGTTTATATCAAGGGCCTAACAATTCAATTAAACCATGAGTTTGGCTAAACCTTGGCCTTTGATAAGCGTATTTGGCTTTATCTCTATGTCATATTCCAATATTGTGGCAATCCACTTGCCGCTTTTCCCTTTAGGCCCATTTTGTGTCAAAATGTCCTTAACTATAGAATTTGGAACATAAGCAATAATGTGAGAATAGAGAATGTATACTTTGAAGTCTTTGATAGCCTTTACTAAAGCTAATGCTTGTTTTTCCATGATATTGTATTTGAGTGTGGCATCTGTTAAGGATTTACTAAAAAATTCAATTAGTTGTTCATATCCTTGGTTGTTCTTTTGCAGCAAGACTGCTGCAATGGTGTGCTTTGAAGAAAAAGAAAAAATTATAAAATCCTTGTTAAAATCAGGACTTATTAGGTCTGGAGTCTTATTTAAGGCTTCCTTGATGGCTTCAAAGGATTTTTTTGCCTCCACTGTCCATTTAAGTGCTGAGTCCTTTCTTACCATGTTATTTAACTCTTTAATCAATTCTGCAAGTTTTGAAATGAATCTCCTAAGGAAGTTTATCTTGCCTAGAAATGACTGTAACTCTCTAATGTTTCTAGGATAGGTAATGGTCAAAATGGCCTCTATTCTTGCAGGATCTATTCTAATCCCAACTTTAGATATGATATGCCCCAACAATTTTCCCTCTTCCAGACCAAAGAGTGTTTTCTTGGGATTTAAAGAAATCCCATTTTTTCTACATTTGATAAATACTCTTCTCAGGTGATCTAAGTGTTCATTGTCAAATTTAGAGAAGACTGTGATGTCATCCTGGTATACTACTAAGAAATCATGTATCTCCTTAGAAAAATCTATATCCATAGCTCTTTGAAATGTGGCACCTGCATTCATTAATCCAAAGGGCATCTTCGAATACATGAAGGTACCCCAAGGAGTAGTAAACATTGTTTTGGATTGGTCCTCAAGTTGGACTAAGACCTAGTTATACCCAAAGAATCCATCTAACAGTGAAATCCTAGATGAGCCTAATACCCTTTGCAGTATATGGTCCATTTTCAGTAGAGGATAGTTACATTTTAATGAGACCTTGTTTAAATTTCTAAAATCTGCACAATGTCTAATTTCACCTGTCTTTTTCCTAGTTGTAACTAAGTTTGAAATCCAATCTGAGTATCTAATAGGGGCTATTATTTGGGCATCAAACATTCTTTTAACCTCTTTCTCTATGGATGGCATAATAACTGGGTTTATCCTCCTAAGTTTCAGTTTGAAAGGTTTATGATCTTCTTTTAGAGGTATTTTGTGTTGGATTATGCTGGTGTCATAAGATTTTAAGTCTTCATAACTCCAGGCAAATACATCCTGGAACTCTTTAAATAGATTGATGTATTTAACCTTTTCCTCTGGGGGTAAGGCTTATGATATATTTATGAGTTTTGGTTTATCCTTAGTCCCTATGTTAACCTCTTCTATTTCAGCTCTCAGAGGTTCCATCTTGGGTTTCCTAGCTACATCATTAGAGTCAAACAAATCTTCCAAAGGTACTAATCCTTTAGGAAAAAAATCATTTTTCAAATTAAGGATATTAGGATCATCATTCATTATTTCTTCATTCTCTACATTCTCTAAACTATATATTTCTACTCTATTAAATTTAGTTGTTTTAACTACATTAAAAATATTTACATCTATGCTACTTTCTATATTATTGTTTATTGTACAGTCAATGTCTATCTTACAATTCTGAAATTCACCTTCATTGTTCATGAAATCGTAAATATGAGAATCATGTGAGAAAATATGCCAATACTTCAGGTTATCTGGTATCGCAAGCCTATGTCTGACTTATAGAGTGTACTATTGTTTTGGTTGAAATGGCAATGTACAAGTTCTAGCAAAAGTGGCCAGACTCTGAGCCTCCATGTTTTGTTTTCTAGGAATGGCAGCAAAGTTTGGTTCCAAGAGGTCTTTGATCAAGTCTAAAATAGTATCCCTATATCAACCAAGCCTAGGGTTGTTGACAGAGTATTCAGCACTAATTTTTTTAATAATCAGCTCCGAGTCTCCCATGATGGAAACTCTTTTGGCTCCCAATTTCCTAACCAATTGTAACCTCGGAATTAGGGCTTCATATTTGGCAATGTTATTGGTACATTTGAAGTTCAATCTGAAAGCATATCCCTCAACATGATTATTCTCCATATTACAGATTCACACTCCTACACCAACCTCTAACCTATTGACTAACCCATCAAAGTCTAGATGCCATAGTGATTCTTAGAATATGTTCTCACTGTCAGTTGTTATGTATTTAAGGTCTTTGGCTATGATTTCCCTTTTATCATTTTCTGCATTGTATAATATGAAGGAGTCCATATCTGAATGCACCAAGTATATGGGAAATTTTTGTGACTTTTCCTCGCTACTGACCATGTATTTCATCAAGGCCTCCCTATATAATTTTGTCGGTTGGCCAAAAATAGATATGGTGGCATAAGACATATCCAGCTGCAAGGATCCCTGCAGTTTTTCTCCCCATAGGCAAGATAACAACATTCCATATTTTGGTGGGATGTCCACAACTACAATGTCCATTAAAATGCTCTTTGCAGGGCACTGGACAAGAGTCACACATAAGTCCTTGATCAGACCAAGGCACTTAACCTGGCTGGAGTCAAAAGAAAACAAGTCCTTATAAGGCTTAGTAATGTCTAAGTTTAGTCTTTCCATTATTGCCTTTGGCATCAAATTGTGGGATGCCCCTAAGTCCAACATAGCGTTATGCAATATTTTATCATGGATGTTTAGGCTGATGTAAAAAGGAGGAACTCCCCCTTGTTGATGAATAAAATTGGCCTCAGGGCTAAACAATAATTTAGGATGGTCATCTTCAAATTAACAGAATCCTCTCCCTCTCCTATGTTCAAAGTCTCAGTTATTTGTGACATATAAGATTCATTCTTTACGAGTTCAGTCAAAGGAACTGATATCTTTAATTTTTCTTTTCCATTTTTTATTTTGAAAAGGATCTGAGTTTTGTTTGTTTGATTTAGATATTCCTTAATATGTGCAGTTTGTGTGTCCTTATTTTGTTTCTTAGTACTAGGCATTTCAGTCTATGTTTCTACTATTTTGCCTTTATTTCTTTTATTTTGATTGTTTTCAGTAATTGGCTCTATTTGGGTTTCAGTGGAGGTTATATCTACAATATTAGGGGTTGAAGTCTCTAGTGTTCCCCTAGAAGGATTTGTAACGCTTTGTTAACTAGAGCTTCTTTTATTATCTTAGTTCGGGTTTGGATGGATCTTTTAAAGGGAGTCTCATTGTTCTTCTTACTTCTCAAGCTATATTGTTTATGTACCTCATATATAACTGACTCATATCCCTGTTTAAAAGCAAAAAATTCACCAGATTCTAACTACAACTGCTGCAACATATATAACTCATGTGCTTCTTGAGTAAGAAAAACAATGTCTTCCTCTTTGGTTTCTAGTAAATTAATTTGGGCATCATCCTCTGCTTCTTGGTTCTGTGAATCCTCAACATAGTTTTCTTGGAAGGGGGGCCTAATGTGTTGGTCTGGTATAGCATTTTTTTCCAGCATTAGGGTTCTTCCTAAAATTTGGGATTCTTATTGGGGGTTGTTGTTGTTGATTTTCCCATTGATTTTTCCTCTCCATGTTTTCTAACCTATCCATGATTCTTTCCAAACTCTTAGTTAAAACATCTAATTTTCCATCTAAAGTGGAATCTTCCTCTTTAAATACAACTTTCTTTTCATTCCTCATTCGTGCTTTCTTAGCTAATAGGTTGGCCTCTACACTAACATCATTGCTCTGCATTTGTTCAAGTGTTTCAGGATTCCTTTCCCTTAGTCAGTATGACATGTCAACATCAAAACCATCAGGGAACTTAATTAATTCTAGGTCAAGTGGAGGCTTAATGTTGATTGGAATTGCATTGTAGATATTATTAAACCTAGTGAAATTGTCCTGAAATGACTCATTAGGAGCTCTTCTAATATTTTCATATTCAGAAAGTATTTGCAATGGGTTTTTCTTTCTCTCCCATCTATCAATGAATAACCTTTGAAAATTAGCCAATCTACAATATCGTTGGCAGGAAAGGCTTTGAACCATTTCTTGACATCCCCAGTTAAAGTTTGGGCAAACAATCTCATTTGGACATCTGCTTCATCTATCTCATGCAACTCAAAAGAGTCAGACATTTTGTTTACATGTTGCTAGGAAGTGTAATGAATAGTAGCATCAAACAGGAAAATATTACTCTGATAATCTGCAGGCATGGCATGGAGTTGTGTAGGTAAAATAAGAGGAGAATATTGGTTTGCCATTGTTGTGATTGTGGTTTGACTAGGAGGTAAAGTTCTTGTTCTTTAGGAAGGGCTTGAAACTAATGGAGGTGAACTAGACGATGATGAATATGGTTAATTAATAACTGTTTTAGGTGATTGGATTGTGGTAGATACAATTGGTGAAGTTGTGTAGGTAAAACAAGAGGATCATATTGGTTTGCCATTGCTGTGATTCTGGTTTGACTAGGAGGTAAAGTTGTGGTTCTTGAGGAAGGGCTTGAAATTGATGGAGGTGAACTAGATGATGATGAATATGATTAATTAATAACTATTTTAGGTGATTGGATTGTGGTAGATATAATTGGTAAAGTTGTGGTAAAGGAAAGCATATTTACGGTGAGTGAGGACTGTGCAGAAATTTCAGAGGCAGCAGTAGTAAGGGTAGCTAGCTCAACAGATTGTTGAAGGTAAGCACTATCTATATTGTTGATCAATGTAGAGGTCAAAGCTTCTAACTTGTCAAAAGTGTCCAAGAAAAATTTATCTAAATCTGGATGGATAACCCTTTTTTATTCGATTAGTTGAGTAAACTCAGGGTCTAAGACTATTTCATGGATGGCATTCTCAGATTTAGTTCTAAATAATGAGAGGTCAAATGACAAATCAAAAGGGATTTCCTCTAAAGTTGGCAATTTCTGAGGGAGTGAATTGGCTCTGGCTAACTGGCTACTACCTGCTTGAGTTTGTTCATTTTTTGGTTTTCTTAGAATTCTGTCTGGGTCATCAACTATAGTTGCAGGGTTTGGATCTGGGTTTGCCTTGGTATAGTGAATCTTCTTAGGGGCCATAATTTAAGTTTTTAAATTGTTTTTATGAAATTTTGAAAATTTACTTCAGATAATGACCTTAAGAGGCTGAAGATTAAATTTAAGGTTTCCTTAAATCTTTATGGGACTGAGGATCAAAGTCCCCAGTATGGTCTCCAGAAATGTTATCTCTGATAATTATTTTGAAGTAAGGAGAAAGAAAAACCAAAGGTAACCACAAACCACTTTTGAAGATTAGGACCTAGCCTTCTTGATGCTCAAAGAGGGCTCTCTCTTTAAAATTTAAGTTTGTTTTAGTTAAGATGATTTTAGGCTAGTTTTTACTTTCACTTGGGTTTTATTTTCAAAATTTGGTGGTTGGATCACTTTACTTAGATGGACAGAGTTTTGGCTTATACCATTGGGCTATGGAGTCATATGTCTGACAAACAAGACTGGATTTAGTTCTAAAAACAATGTCTACAAGGTAAGATAGATGAATTACTTAATATCTCAGAGGCTAAATGGTGAATCGCTTCAAATTGGATCCAGGGAGCAATTAAGGGTTCCCTAGGCTGGACTTTGGAAGAAATGAAAGAAGTCAACTGGGATGGGAGAGAAATTAAGGGTTCTGTTGTGGCCACAACCACCACCCTATTAAAACTTTCCTTGGTAGCAATTTTGAATGGGTCCCCTAAAATTTGATTCTTTCACCTCTCTGAGTGATCTGTTTTATTCCAGAGACTTTAACTCGTTGCCAAGCCAAATATTCAATTCCTAATGGTTAAGCCCCTCTCTTTAAACATTTGCCGCATGATCCATTTATAACCGTTTCTAGCCTTTCATTCATATCCTCCATCAGCACCTTTTCAACCCTGAAAATCCTTCCATTGCACCTTCATCTGCATCTCCTAAATCACCCCTTTTCACCTATCAAAATCAAAACTAAGGCATGATGCATACCACTATACTATGGACCCGACGGCTTTATTAACCATATTACATAAATATTGGGTCCAGAGCCCCATCGCATGTTGCAATTGGCCAAGTCCTAAGGCTATATATATAAAAAGTGCACCTGTCTTCTTGAACCGATGGCTCTATTAACCACAATATATATAATATCGAGTTCAAAAACATATTGAACATCGCTATCGGTGGTTCCGGGGCTTATATGAAAGGCGCGCCACTATAATCTGGTCCTAATGGCATTATTAACCATATTTCATATATATATGGGGTCTGGAGCCATATCACACATCGCTATCGGTGGGGTCTGGGGTCTATATGTAAGGCACACCGCTATCACCCAGACCCATCGATGATTATATATACGGGCATATAATATTTCAAGTCTGGCCTAATGGTCGGCCGCGGGTTTTCCCATATATTCTTGTGTTTTTCGAAAAAAACATTGAAGTCATGATTTTTCAAAGGGAAGGCTAACATTGCAGACTTGCTGGCGGTATTAGCATATATATATATGTGTGTGTGGGTGTGTGTGTCGGGTCCCGAGCCCAATCGCATGTAGTGATTGACGAAACCCAGGGGTCATATACATGGTTCGCTATGATATACTAGACCTACCAATGACTATCAATGCTGGGGCATAAATTTTCAAGTCTGGCTGTATGGCTCGGCCGTGGGTTTTCTCGTGTTTCGTGTGTATTTGATAAAATGATATAGTCGCAATTTTTAATGGAAAATCCCATGTGGCGGACCCGATAGGGTATAAGTTCTAGTCAATAATCTTTCAAGTCTAGATTTTGGATCCGGTTATGTGTTATGCCATGATTTTTAGTGTAAATCAGATCCGCACTCATGGGACTTAATGAATGCATAAATTAAAAACAGGGGCCGATTCTTTCACATTTGATGTTATAAACATTTAATGAAGGGAAGATTCGTGTTTTGTAAGCATTTTTTCCATATTTCTCACAATAATAGCTCATATGAATTACTTTTGCAGGCATGTTCGAGTAGACCCAGTGACGAATAAATGGAAGCTTTATCAAGATGACACCTCTCCACCGCCGGTGTCAATATTGCAAAAACACACTCTGCAAAAGGGAATATGGACCGCCATAGTGCATAATGAAGGCACTCTTTGTGTTCAGCAAAAACGCTCATGACAACGCTAATCCATCAAGATGCCATTACTTCCAAACTCAAATTCAGTCATGCCAGATGTGGGATGATGAGCGCGGTGTTTCCAGTTTCCTTCAAGAAATAACAAGGGATAAAGTCTACTTTATACAGGTGTGAAGAGATGACACACAATCATTCTCTTTCAATCAACATATATTCATTCCTCTAAAAACGAAGCGCTGGAATGATAGGAAATGCACTCTACGTGTCGACAATGACACTGATTGTTCTACATTTGTGTGTTCTGTTATGTATATTAAAGAGAACAAGGGGAAAGCGAAATAAGGAGAGGGAAGTCCAAGATTCATCTCCATGTGCATAAGTATTACCTCTGGATAGGAGATGGGGGCATTTTGGTTTTGGAGAAAAAAATTTTGATTTATTATGAATAAAGGAGACTGTTTAGTTCAATGAGGAGCCTTTTGTTTCAGATTTAAGATCCTTTGCTTTTATGTGTTTTGAGACAGGGTATTGTTGCTTTCATAAATGCAAATGGTTTTATGCATATTGATAACGATACATCTTATAATTAGTCTTGGTTGTTTGAATGTAATTCTTCATCATAGTTAATTCATAAGTAGTCCCTGATTTGAAACTATGTTAGACATCAATTGCAAGCTTTACTTCTATAAAAAGGAATGTGTATTCATGTATGAATGATTGGATTTCAATTAAGAATTGATGCAACCTTGTTCTTAGGTGAACCAGTAATTGATTCATTTAGACTGGGAATTCATATATGATGTCTAACCTCTCTTTTGTCATGCTTTTGCGGGATAGATTAGGATAGTTAGGATTAGACTAGAGTAGATAGAAGTACTGTAGATAGGATTTGATACTTAGAGGTTAACTGTTTTTATTTTGTTGATTTAATTGAAGTCTTCCTCCTAGAAGCAATCTTTCAACACATTTAACAATTTATGGGGTCCTTTAAAACCAGTTAGAGCTATCCATTCCAAACGAAAACAGATCTAATTGGGGTTTGTGATCAGGTTAGTTCTCCTTGTTGGTATAGCGAAAATTCACCATGTCAATAGGTTCTCAAATCCGGGTATCAGAAGAAAACATGTAAATAAATTATTGTGCAAAACAAAGTGTAACTAAACAAATTCGAGTGATATTTCCAGTTAATTCATTTCGATTTTAGAACACATTTAAGATTATGAAGACACATAAGAAAGGAAAAACAATCACACAAAGAAAGTACTTCACTGCAAACAACTCATCTCATGAATCCTGAAATGAAATGCTTTTATTACTTGCTCTAGTCTGTTGACTTGAAAATGGTACAGTCACCCTTAGGTTCAAGATCACAATAACTCTATAAATGTAAAATAATCCACCCCAAATACTTCGAATGGTGAAGTATTTATACAAAAAGTTTATTACAAAATATCTCAAACTAATTGGAGAATTACTCTAGGAAAAGGAAAATATCTTCTTGCAAGAAGATAGAGACAACTATTGAATTGTTTCATGTTGTCCCTTTTATTTTGGTTCTGTTGGCTGTAGACTTTGATTTCTAGCCCTTTATGCTACTAGGATGTTTGGCTTTTACGTTGGATCCTCTGTTTTACTTTAACCTTTCACCTGATACTCTTTCACCTTATACACTTTGACTGTACTGACCTGTGTTCATCCTTTTACCATGCTCATTTACTTTTTACTGCACACTTATATTTTCACTGTGCTTTTACTACAGTAAATCTAAAAAATTTTGCCATGTTTATTCATCTAGTAACTAGGTGTTGAGCATTTTCCTATATATCTCATCAGCTTCTGTATATTTGGAAAAAGTAGGCTTATTAATAAATAAGTGTTTCACCTCATGTTGGAGGTAAAACAAATTTTCAAAATTCTGGTATAATACTCTGCCAGTTGGTATAACACTCATTGATGAGGTATTTTCCTATTCTTTGGCTACTTGTATGTTTTTCTTCTTGTAGTCCTCCTGTGTCATCAATTTATAATTTATGACTAAGGGACTAGGTAGTCCCTTTTCTTTCAAAATCTCAAAATTGGTCATAAACCTGTGAACACCTAGTTACATGGTTTGACACTTATCTTCTAAATTTAACGTTAAATTTCTCTTGGCTAGGACCCTCTTGACTTCCAAAATTGTACATGTCCTGTCAGGTATGTCAAGTTCCTGTAGCTCATATTTGTTCTTGGATTTGAGGAAGTGAATAATTCTTATTGCTTCCTCTCTCATTTCTCCGAGCTCTTTTTTGACATTCTGGATGGCTTCTGTAGCTTGTTTGATTAAGTGTATCTGCTAAAAAATGACCTAGATAGATGGCCAAATATCATTGACGGAGTCAATGATATTGGCCCATAATAATTGTTTGGCCTTTCCCAAAGGCTCACTCAATGTCAACTCTTTCTCCATGGTTTTCACTCTCTCATTCATTTTGGTAGCCTTATGTTGTTCTTCTTTATGCATGATCTAGGCTAACCTGCAATTTGTCTCCTACCTGGTAAGTTTCTCTTTTAACTTGTTCATTTCATTGGTTTGAATGGAAATTTCTTCCATTGCCTTGACCAGCTTGTTTGCTTCATCACCTGTGGTACTTGTTGTTGTTGATGCCAACAATGTAATGGCCATTGGACCAGTGGGAGCTAATGCTGCTGCCAATGTGGAAGGCATAATTATGGTCACTGTGGGAATGACAGTTGGAGGAGCACTGTCTAGACTAACTTTTTTGAGCTGGAGCAATATATCTAGTTCCTTTTCCATTTCCTTCAACTGGTCATTGAGTTGCAGTACCAAGTCCATCATCTCTTCATGATTTGCTTTGCTTTATAGGACTTCTTTTGTTTGAGGGTGTTGTGACTGAGGCAGATTGAGCTGTTTCTTAAGGGCTGCAATGTCTTCATTTTTCTTCTTAATTAACTATTCAATAGCCTTGATGTCCTTTAGGTCATGGCCTAGCTCAATGATAAGGTCTTCTAAGGATTTGATCCTTGCGTCTTTGGAGCTGGAAAATGCTTTTTCCAATTTGTATTGGGCTGTCACATTGTCTAATGAGTCCTTGAGCTTGAATGATACCATTTCTTTTTATGTGAGGGTGGATTAGATCATCTCTCCAACCTGATTATGAAATTATATTTGATCTATGGGATGCACATCCCTGGATAAGACCTCAAAGTTGGTATTCTTGTAGTCTGTTGTGGTTTTAGGCTATTGTATAGTAGGCTGTAGGAAAGACACCTACATCTTTCCTTCTGTGATGTCAAAAGCTGACATCAATATATTTTGATTCGGTGGTGTCATCTTCAAGTACTTGGCATAAGTGTCTGCCTTGAGATTTTCATTCCTCATTTTAATCTCCTTGAATCTTTCCTTGATATCTGCTTCCTCTTCAGCTGGCCTCACAAAGGAAGACACCTCCACACTCTTCTATCTCTGTATGATCTGTGCATTGGAAGTAGTTGGCTGTTGTGTTTCTGCTGATGTAGATATCTCTGTCGTTTGTTTACTGCTCTGCCTCATTGCCTCAGCGTCAATGATGTCTTCTAATGCAATTTTTTTCATATGTTTAGATGCAGGAGTCAATTTGGTTCTTTTGCGTAGTTAGAATTGATGATTAGTGGTCTCCATAGTAGAGCTTGATGCTTCCTCTCTGTTTCTTTTGGTATTCTTCTCCTCATTGGCAAGAGTCTGGATGATGGGAGGGATATCCATTGGCTCTTCTAACTCTGGGACTTGCAAGAAAGAGCTTTGGTCAAATTATTTCTCCAAGTCAATCATGGTGTTCTCTACATCCACCACTGTGGTGTCCATATCTATCAATGTGTTCTCTACCCATTCTGACTGATTATCATATTGTTCAATGTAGGTAAAATTTACAGAAAATTTCCTTCTAGGTATGCAATTACAAGTTCATTCTCATTTATTTTCTATTTTCCTTAGTTTATTTCTGATTCTTGTTTTGTTTCATTTGCAGGTTTCCATTTATTTTCGGAACTTGAAGTAAGCAGCAAACCCATTTCAAATTTGTAAGAAGTTCAGGGAAATTTTGTTTGTGATTCATTAGAATTTGAGTATTCTTTAACTTTGCTTTCATTCATTAGAAAACCCAATAGACATTTAAAACAATATCGGAAGATTCATATTGAAACATTTCATATCGCCAATACTAAAAAATCTATACATCTTCGATGTTCCTTTTCACTCATTCTCTAATAGAATGACTTTACCAATATTGTGATGTTCACATAATTCTAGACCCGATATGAAATTTAAATCAAGTTCATAAGAAATATTGCATCCATTCAATCACAATAATGGTAGGGGTATAATTTTCAAAGTACTGATGTCTCGGATTTGATATGATATTAAATTCTCATAATAAATTTATCGGGTCCATTCTTCATCACATATCAGCATATCAAAAATATTACATCCTATACTTAATTTTGCCGATCGCCGATTTCTTTCGAGGTCCAAAGCCGGTCCCACCTAAGAGCCACATCATCCATTGCATTCTCACTATCACAAGAATCATATTGGAATTTCCAACATGACTATTTTCCAATATTCTGATATGCCGATATCGCTATCGATTCATTACATTTTTTGATGCTCATATCATAATTCTGAATTTGTGATGTGCGATGTGCGATGTGTGAAGTACAAAGCACGATGTGACTATTCCCAAATCCTTGATATAACAATTATTCAATATTGTGATCGCTCCATCTCATCATATATATTCTCATCGCAAGTTCTTATAACGCAAATTTTCCATTGCAACAAATATATCCCATCGCAATTTTAAAATGAAATCTTATCTTAAGATTTTCCAATGCAATAGACTCCAATGCATGCCTCTATGCTATTAATGTTTAATCGATATATGGCATATCAGTAAATGTGCAACTTTGTAGATTGAACTTTAAGCATGGTGAAGAAACATGTGATGCGAATCATCTGATAAGGCATTGTGTTATTTTAAAGCAATCTTGGGTAACTGCTATAGTACTAAAGAAATTGATGACAAATTTGCAGCATATTTAAATCATTTCGATTTCTCATATATTTCAATTTTAAATATATAATTCCATAATTAATATGAAATTCAAGTCCTCTCTATCTTCACATTTAAATTTCATTATCTTGATTTGGTCTTAATTCTGGACAATTTATAAAAATCATGGAATTTATAGAAAACTTATAATATTTTGAGAACATTAATGACTGCAAGTTCTCATTCTCATTTCTGATGCATTTGTTTTAATTTTGATTTCCTTGAATACAAAACATTCCCTTTTTTACATTTTATGGCTTTCTTTAGTTTAAATAAAATAAATAATGATTTTGGGTTATAGGATTTTGGTTAGTTTGACTTCTTCATATTTTTAATGTTAACTAAAAGAAGAAGTCAATTCATATTGGAGAAACTGATACCTCTCAGGTAATATCAAATGCAATTATCCAGTGGTAAGATTCATGTACCCACTTTCATTAATTTCCATTTCGTTACTTTAGTTTCGGTTTTTAAATTCTATTGATATATAAATTTGTTTTGTAGCTTTTCATAAAAGCTTTCAATCCTTCACCAGATCATATTTGGAAGTCTTATGCTCTTCTCCTGGTTTTATTTCAAGAAGCAGTGATAATCTTCGTTGAAACAACTACACTAGGAAGTTTCTGAACCTTTATTTTGTTTCTTTAAGCATTCATTTTTTTATGGAAAATGATTAAGATGATGCTTTGAAAAAATAATATTGACATTGGACAGAAAGTTTTCATTGTGGCTGAATTTTATCATCACTACTATCTAAAGCCTAAAACATTTACAACCCTACAAGGTATAACTTATCTTAAACTCGACAAAAGAAGGAATGGCTACATGATTATTTTCCTTTACTTCATGTTGTTGAGACATTGTTATAAACATTCTTGTTAGAGTTTATCTTTCAAAACTTGGATTTTCCTTTCAACTTTTAAATTTCTTCATTTTTATTTTTGTTTGGTGGTTTCTTTTCTCGCTTTAGCTTAAGAATTCTTTTCCTTTTGTTTTCAGTTTTAATTTTGGTCACTCTGCCATGATTTATATGGAAGGTCTTCTTGTTCCCTAACAATGGTCGGCATACATAGAGAAAATTTGTTAATAATCTACTATTAGCTTTTCCTTAAATCTCTTAATAAAATTTATTTTTCTTATTATAAAGGTAGACATACTTAAGGAAGAGATTACAAAACAAGAGAATTTGACAAAGTATCATAAAATCTGAGAAATTTCTTTTTTCATCAAAATTGTAATTATTTTGAGATTTCAATATTTTATTAAGATCTTTCAAAATTATATTATCAGTCAAGAAAAGTTATTTTTAACCAAGTAAAGACACTTTGTAGCAAATCACCTTTAATTCTGAAATTGTCATTCTTAACTCTTAAGGAGTCAATGATCCTCCCTGTCCAAAAAGTCTTATTCTCCTAAAGTGTAATCCAAAAATATATTTAAATTTGAAAGATAAGAAGTCTCATCATGAGCCTGCTTACCATGATCATAGGGGAAAAATAGGCTGACATTACCAACATTGCTAAACAAACCAGGGGAATGGCTTATGATTGCAAACAATTATAAGACAAGGGGTCTCATCACGAGCCAACTTGTTCAGTCCAATTATAACCAGTGAATGGCCTTGTCAACTATCTAGCTACTAAACCAGGACAATGGCTTTGAAGAACTAAAAAAAACAAAAAAGAAACAAATACAAAGAAAATAAACATATATACATGGATTTATCTCTAGGTCAATAATTCTTAAATAGATGGGATTTTGAAACATTCATGATTAAAAGGTAACCCTGTCGAGACTACAGATGTTTGCTAGCAGTAGTGGCTCTACCTGTGACAAATGAGTATATTTTAAAAGCTAAGGTGTAAAGTGACCCCTGCTTTATCTTTACAACTAATTAAAGACTGATATAAAGTTTTGAAATATTTTAATTTATGAGGAATTTTAAGAAAAAATACAGTAAGATGATTCTTGCTTTTATTCAGACTAATAAACCTAGTCAAGCATTCCAAAAATAATTTTCTCTTTAACTATTTTTACTTTATTTTTAGGAAAATCTCATTCATATCAAACAAAGATAACTGGTTCTTCTCCCATGTGTCGTCATTGTTGTGGTAAAACATACCCCCCCAATTTTTTTATTTATTTACTTCAAAAAATGGGGACTCTTTCCATAAAATTTTTGGCTGAACGCCTTTAAGGATTTTTATTAAGTTGATTATGTTACGCTTTTGTTAATTTTTTTTTTTTTTAGACTTTCGTTTTTTATTGCTTTGTTAAAATTGACTTTTATAAGCTTTCCATTGATACTTGTTTCGCCTCATTTGGTCAACTGGTCTGTAAATGGCACTCCTTTGAAGTCTAATCATTTATGTCACCTGAGTCAAAAATGTGTAAAATTTACAATATTCCATTTTTATAATTAAATTAGTTCAATAATGCATTTATTTTAAATAGTAACCTCTAGTTAGTTATTACTAATATTTTTAATTTTTATTTATACATAACTCAGCCAAATCATGAAGCATCGAGATTTCAATTATTTATTTCAATTTTTTATTTTCAAATAAATTACTAATCTCGAAATCCCAAAATATCAAAGTAGTTGTAATTTAATTTTTATTTTTATCAAAGTAGCTGTAGTTCAGACAGACAAATTACGCTTTAAATAATCTCACAACTAAATTAAATTTCATTAAAATAAAACCAAAAT
>APFE030973617.1:170378-191567 GCA_000404065.3 Pinus taeda | reverse complement strand
ATATAAAAAAATATATATTACATGATCGGAAGATTGCATCGGAGTTTTTAAACCTAACAATTTTAAAAGACCTTGACAACTCCCAATCTCCGATCTCCCGATTTGAAAAAATAAAATTATTACATGATCATATTGGAAGATCACATCAGAGCTTTCAAATGTGACAAGTTTAAAAAACCCCAATATATACTATTCTCCCGATCCTCTAATACCGAAAAGTCAAAAGGCAATGGGTCATTAACCAAAGTTTCATATGATTTGTTTTTTGGTTTCAAGTAACACTCATACGAATGAGTGAAGTATGGAGTGATAGGGTAGTTATAGTTTAATATTAGTTTAAATATTTAATATTTAAAATTAATTTAATTATAAAAATATAATTAAATTAAATTAAACTATATTATTATTATTTAGATTAATATAATTCATAAATAGTTTATTAAAACTTAGTTTAGTTCATGATTAACAATTAATTAAAATTAATTTTAGATAATTAGAGTCTAATTTAGGATTAGATTTTTTAATTAAAATTCTGATTTTTAGCTCAGCGACTAAATTTCCAGAATTGTGCCAAATTTGACTCATCAACTTTGGAGGTTCATAGATTGAGTTTTACTTGGCCAAATGAGGCCTAGGATGGTTCATTGGAAAGATAAAATCAAGGAGAACATTTATGAGGAGGTTTCACTAACATATTTAGTCATTTATTTGGCCTAAAAATAGGCAGAAGATCAAGCTCTGAATTTTTAAACAAAATCAATTTGCTGAGTTTTATTTTCTTCATTTTCATTTGCCCAAACCTCTTCTAATTGCAGATTCATTCGTCAATGATATTCTTGGCCAATTAAACCATATAGAGCATCAATAGAAAGCTTATATTTTATTTTCAGTTATTTATTTAATTGAATTTGATTAGATTTGTTTTAAATTCCAGATTTGGCATTTTGATTTTATTTTTACATTTTAATTTTGTTTTTATTGGTTTTTGCAGGAAAACAGTTGAAAAGATGAGGAGAACACAATCTCAACCAATGAGAATGCTCCAACGATTGAAGAATGTAATTTTCAACATATTAAAATAAATTGAGAAAATCTCTTCTTCAACAAACTTTCTTGTAAAGAATTCATTTGCAAATGTTATAAATAGTAGATTGCAAAATGTAATAAGGGCTGCTCTCCTTTGCAATTTTGGACTTCTAAAAGTACTTCTGCAATAGGAATTTAGAGTTGTAGGAGGGAGGAGTGAAAATCTCAGATCTGATGATTATTGAGGATTTTTCCTTTGTATCTTGAATTATGTATGATGGCAGAGTTTTGTACTATTGAAGCTCTAGTTTTGAAAGAATAAGTTCAAGCAATGTAAAGGACTGTTGGAGACCAGGGTTAGATAAATGGATTCAATAAATTGGTATTTCTAATACAACTGTTTCAAATACTAGTTTCAATTTTATGATAACAAGAATGTGTCATTTTATTCATGTTTGTGCACTTGTGTTGATATCGGTAATTTGTCTCAATATTGTTATTATGTATCTATGTTCTTGTGGATTAAAATCTGATTTCTGAGTAACTATTTACTCAAAAATTTGTCGTATAAAACTGATTTATTAAATAGTGATGTGTCACGAACTATTTTCACATATTATTGTTTAATTATTGGATTTACTGATTTGACAATCAATATCATTTTTGTGAATTACTTCCTAAGTGTTGCTGGTCTATTATTTCAGTTAAGATGTCTCAATAGGATGTGTTTCGATGTTCACGAATGTCAGTTAGTTGAATTATTCCATTAGCCTTATATTAACTAAAAGCCAAACATATTTAAATCCTTATCATTTAATTATCTTGCTCTTAGTTGGGTTAGATTTATATCTGCCTAATTGATATAGGATTATAATTAGTTATTTTGCTTGTATTATAGTATAAATTTGCATTTAGATTATGTTCTACATTATTTTAAGTCTTCTTCTCAAAGAGGCAAAATTTTAGTTGTGGCTTGGTTGAACCCAAATCAGCTTAAGGGTCATTCTCTTGCCCGATCAACAAGAAGAAATGATTTGATATCCTTGTCTATTGGTAGTTAAAGATATTATCATAAACCAATAGCAATAGGGAAAAGGTAACTAGACCTAGTTAAACTAGTCGGAGCCACTACTCTAAACGGAAAAGGAGCTACTTTAAGGTCTGGACCGGGTGGTTATCCCCCAATGTTGAGGCAAACATTTTTTACCCTCAACAAGGACGTACTAGGAATATTTGAGTATGGAGGGTAAGATTGGTTTTGGAAAGTGTTTCCATAATGATTTCCCCTCCAATACTGGGTCTAGGGAGTTTTTGAGATTGAGGATTAAACCAAGGAGGATAAGATGGCTGAAAGTTCTAAGGTTGGTTCTGACCATAGGTTTGGGGGATAGGATCTTGAAACAGATTTTGATTTGGGCTTCTCCAAGAGGGCTTCTTTCTTGCTGGTGAGGAATCATTTGTTTCAACATTACCGCTATAGATAGCTTTTAAACAGGGAAGAGATGGACACTTCTCGGTTACGTGTTCTAAAGCACAAATCCCACAAACTTCAAGGACATTAAAGGTACACTCTCTCTCAACATGTTTGTTTCTACATTTAGGACCAAATATTGTCATGGTAGCCCTCTCATCTTCTTGTTTCTTTTTAAGTTTTATTGTGTCAAGCTGATTACCAATAGTACTCAGGATATCTATTTTAAAATTTTTCAACAGATTTCCTAATTCCACCCTAGTGACAACATTAGGTACAGATTTCTGATTTCTTGACACATAATTTTGGGAGTTATCTCTGAGATTTTTGCCTACTTTAGCCTGACTTCGTGAATAGGTGTGAAATAATTCAACCACTTCAGCAAAAGGATTTTTATAAATATTCCCCCCACTTAGAAGATTTAAGGTTTCAACACATCCATCCCTTAGTCCCTTCAAAAATATAGTCCTAATAGTTTTCTCATCTAGGTGTGCCCCCTGGGATTTATGGAAATTATAGAAGAAACATTCAAGGTATTCTTCAAGAGTTTCATATTCTAATTGTTGCATTCTCATAATATTGTTTACGTCTCTAGTTTTACAAAAGTGTTGGTATTTTTCGATAAAAAATGACTTCATATCATCCCAGGAATAGATGGTATGTTCACCTAGACTCATAAACCACCTAAGGGTTGCGCCTTTCAGGGTGGCTAGGAATAGCTTGAGCTTATGAGCATCCTCATAATAGTTATAACTCCTACACAAAATATCAAATTCAAATAAGAAGGCATCTGGGTCTTCGAAAGACTTACCATGAAAGAGTGGAAGAGATGCCATTGGTATATTTTTGATAGTGATATCTCTGGCTATATCTAGAATAGGAAACCAAAAAGTGGTTTGTTCTTCCTCCTCTTCCTTCGGTCCTCCCTTAGGTCCTTCATGGTTTCCTCCGAATAGGGTGTGATGTGCGCCTTCTCCTTCCCTATGACGTTCCTCATTGATATGACCTGGTATGTTACGACAAGGGCCTTCTCTTTCTCCCATACATTCTCCATTGTTCTCTCCTCCTGCGTTGGCCATGTCTGCTATAGGTTCTTAAAAAGTCCTACTGATAATTTCCTGATCAACAAGAGGTATTGAAGGTGGTTCTTGATATCAGTTGATTCTATATCTTGGAATGCACTTCCTTCCATATTTCTGAAAATGATATGCTCTACTGTTTCTTCTTCTTGATTCAGGATCTCCCTTTCCAAGGTTACCTTGATGTCAACACCTTTTTCTTCCTCCTTTATTCCTGCGTACCAATTAGTAGGATTAGTAATTGGAGTGTTTGCTAGGCCAAAAGTTGTAGGAAATTTTGAACTAGCAATAAATCTACCTTGACTATCCCTAGGTCAACTTCTACTTCTACGCATAAAGGAAAAAAGAAGTAAAAGTTCAATGATACGCAAAGATGGTCAGACTTTGGAGCAACCCCACAATAGTGGATGCGTGGCTCTTCACTCATGTCTTATCTTACTTTACCTACCCTTTGACTACCTGCAATATGTTTAAGACTCTGTAATGATAATCTTGCTTGAACCAAATACAACTCCCTAACAACGGTGCCAAAATGTTGGGAGTTTTAATGAATGATTAAACCTCTTATAATTAATTGTCAACCCGGACTTGTAAACATGAGTTGCATTGCGTTTTGGTGCAAGATATAAATGTAGAGTATATTATTTCCTTCTTATCGTTAAGTATAGAACGACTACTTAAGCATTAATCTCATAAGCAAACTGAAAGCATTCTATTGAACTCAATCCACTCTATGTTTATTCTAATTAACTGAAATCAAATGACAAATGAAACTGAAAAATCAAATGGAATTCATCTTAACTACAAAATTTAAGTGAGAATGCAAACTTTTGTAATCAAACACCTATGTAATGAAACAAAGTAAAGAGACTAATCTATGCTTCTAAAATCAAATCCTAACATGTTACTTCTAATTCACACAAATCACTCTTCTTATTATTTGAAATGAAAACACTTCCTAACTGTACTTTAAATGACTGCAAAGCTAACACTACAGGAATAAGATCTCAACCAAAAATATCTAAGTTTGTCAAATCCTGAACTACAATACTGGAATGTAAACTTACTCTATGACCATATTCAATAACTCAAGACAAGGTAAAAGGAATCACACTGCAACTTAAATCACTCAATTGAGCTTTCGAAATCAACCTACAAACTTTATTAAACAAAATAAGAATCAATCCTTCATTGATTAAATGAGAAACAAAACTAAATTATCCTACGATAATTTAAATTATTTCAATCGACAGTTTGTAAAGAAATGCTTCTATGATAACACGCATTCATCAAAATTTCTAAAGGGAATCAAACAATTTGATAATGAAAATGAGCAATGCAATTTCTATTTGAGATTAACTAAAATTCATTCAATGCATGCCATCACTCAGGCTTCCTATTCTACACAATGAAATCCACATGATATAAGCCTTGCTACAATAATGAATCACATTGATTCTAGCATACACAGATTGTGTTATGCGTTTTCAACATTCGATCAACTCATCACAATCATTCCTATCATGACATAATTGAACGAGTTTTCATATGATTGTATACAACATAATTAAGGCAAAATACATCTCGTTGTTTGGGGAAAATAGAGCATAACTCTGTATGAAAGGTTTGTGCACAAATCTATGTGACTCACAAAAGAATTACACATTCGATTTCTGAATCGAAGTGTCTGAAAGTAAACACAAGGTTATCACACTGAAATCGCTCCAAGCTAATGAAAATCTTCACGCAATGTACAAAAGACTCAATAGACAAACCAAAAGCAAATGAAAACTAGTTATAATGAATCGACACACAACTATGCTCCTACAAACTAATACAGACCTATTCCCAGATGATGGTGGACCTGGCCACACCTCGGGAAGCTTAAATACTTACAAAAAAAATAAGAGCTTAACACATTTAAATTAAGAGGTCATAGCAAACCAACAATTGAATCGATTTGAACTTAACTCATATCCATAATCAGAGTCTTCAATTTATAAACAACAATGTCTTTGAACAATACTTGAAGATAGTTTTGTATTGGCAATCTTCTCTCTAGCTAACTAACTCCTAGCTATTACAATTCAAGACTTTAAAGGAATCAATTTAAGTTTAAAACAATAATAGACCATACATGGCAAGTCCAACGACTTAACTAAATTAATCTCTTAGATCAGATTGTTGGAACAACCCTATTCTACTTAGCATAACAAACCTTTAACTAATCCCAATATCAGCATATGCTTGGTTCAATGAGGATGGAGACGATCTTCATCATGGCAGATATTGAATTTGTTTGGTCACAGCTGTAGGTGGCACGATCCTCTAGAAGCATAACGCCTATTCACCCTCTCTAGAGTTGAGTATTGATCCTGAAGTGGTTATTAAGTACAAAAATGGTAGAACATGGCTTGTGGACAAGAACCCCCTTGATCTTAACTTGCTTATGCTACTGCAATACTCACATTTAATCATAGTGATTAGTTAGCTCATTAGGAACAACTTAAATTCACTCAAACCTAACCAATAAACAATAAAATGGTACAAATGAAATGCTTTACCTCATATCAAGGTTTTCGTAGATTTAGGACAACGATAGTGATAGGAGAGTAGGTACAGGATCACAAAAATGAAAAAAATAGAGGTGGGGAATAGTGAAATTGGGGACAAAACAGGGCACCAACACTTATAAATGTATAAGACAAAAAAGATAGGGGATGAGAAACATCCTTTCTTTACTCTTCTTCTAACCAACCCTCAATGGTTCTAAACATGGAAATAATATTCTCATACAACCTTGTCACAATAGTCCTCAACTAAAAATGAACATTTATCTCTTCATACCTCTTCCAAAGATTTTTCCTTGGAACATGTTTATTCTTTAATAACATTTTTTGCCATAGTTTATAATGGTTCACTATATTTAACTATGGTTATCTATATTTGACCATATTTGAATATTGTTAAATATATGTGAGTATGGTTAACCACACTTGATTAAGTTTCATTGTATTTAAGTATATTTAACAATTACTTACCCATAATTGATTATATGTAACTATCATTAACCATATCTATGTGGACTTTGTAAATAGATTATATTCATATATGATAATGTTGACTCTTATTTTGGAATATAATCCCCTCTTCCAAATCTTTATCCTTAGAACATGTTTACCCCTTAATAATATATTAGTTATGGTAATAACTAATAAACATGTTTGGTAATGGTTTATTATGGTTCATAATATTTAATTATTATTATCATATTTAAACTATATTGGTATAGTTTAACCATAATTAATTTAAAATAAAATTTTAAATATTCTTAACTAACTTTCTCCATTATAAATTAGTTACATGTAAGTAGCATTAACATATCTGACTATGTATAAATTTTGTAATATATTACATTCCGTGCATGATAATATTGACGTTATTCTAGAATGATTAATTATTCCAATACCTTTTAAAGAGCTTATAATATCTAATATGATGATGATATTAAATTTATTTTTAAATATATTCTTTTGTTATGAATTGTAACTTTCTAATATATTTGATCAATGTGCCACATTAATATAAATTAATATTTATTCATTTTTTATTTTATTTTTAATTTTAATTTTTTATATAATTAGTATTTTTTAAGTTTATTTATTTCTTTTAAATACTTTTATATTATGGAGCCATTTGTTTAATATTGTTAAAATATATTATATGTGATAGATGTCTTTAGGATTAATCAACAGAGTAATAAAGATTTGTCATTAATTATTATATGTATTAAAAATAATATTAATTTGTTTTATATAATTTTAAATGTTAACCATTTTAAATATTATAAATATTATAATTTTAATTTTTTGTCATAACTAATAATAATATATTATATATTTATATATATATATATATATATATAATATATATAAAATTCATCCTTATGAGGTGTGACATGAAAATGGTGGTGGTATAGGAATTTGTGCTCGCAGATGTACAACTGTGTTGTGGATTAAAACTAGACGTGTTGATAGGGGTTTGTTGCTAGTTCTACCAATATAAATTTACTTATTGGTTAACTTAGGGTTTAATTGGTTTGGCTTTTAGGTCTAAGAGGGGTTTCGTTCTGCTTCTATCATTTCCTTGGTATCTGTTAAGAGTCTTATTGGGAGGATATGTTGTGTCATTGGTCTTATCCTTTCTAGGAAATCAATCTTTGTAGTTGGATCTATAATTGGGTTTGATAGTCAATGTCTTATTTTTGAGAATGAGTATACCAAATTTCTTTTTTCGTGGGTATTTTCTTGTAGTATTATATTGTGGCATTACTCCATTAGTGGCTCTATGAGTGCGAGGATTTATAAAATTGTGAATGTGTCTTGGTTCAACATTTGTCTTGTAAGTTCATACACTAAGTATATTGATGAAAGTATAAGTTAGCCCATAGCGTGGGCTTTCCTTGCAACAATGTCGATGTTAGTTTGCTATTTTTTGGGCATGGGAGAGGGCCTCACTTTTATTTAGCTCATGGATATGAGGTATCAAGTGCAATCTGAATTGGAAATTCAAGTGTTCTTTTATTTTGGCTTTTTGGTTTTGTTGCATGGTTATTTCAAAGTTGGTTGATTATAGTTGTAGTCTTAATTATGAAGCTCCCAACTTAGATCCTAAGATAAGAGCTTTGTGATTCTTTATTTGTTGTTCTTCAACTCATGAAAGTAGCTATACTTTCATTTAGATACACCTCCTTTGGCTAGCCATTATGCAGAGACAATGCATGAGGAGTAGGAGAGGTAGGGGAGGTGGTGGTGGTCAAAGCCGAAACCAAGACAACCAACATGCTCAGGAGGCCACAAACTCCTTCCATTTGACTATCCCTTAATACATCTATAATGAGATATAGAATTTAGAAGTAATGACGGCCAGAAACCAACATGTAATTTATGATTCAGAACATTTGAAGGAATTTGGGCAATTGATAGTGGATATTGGTCACACCCGGGGTTGCAGGAAGTAGTATTTCAAGGCATTATTCTTGTACTGCAAAATTAAAACCTTGATAGGTAGAATATTGATGGAGAGGGCATGTAGATCAAGATAATATCTTTGCACACCTTGTTGATGTGAAGTGTGAGAAGTGAAACATGTGATTCTATATGGAGAGGATGGATGCCTAGTTGGTTCACATTGAGCATCACACTCTCCCTATTGCCAAGTCCTCGGCTCCTCCCTGATCCAGTGCTCTAGATCTTTCACAAGTAAACTCTTCTGACTGACTATAGTTAGATAACTTTGGTTATTTCCTTTTGTTATAATTTGTTCTTAGATTCTTTGGTGATGTTATTGAAATTACAATGGTTAGAGTTTTGGTCTCACTACTATATTGACTGATGGTCATACATACATAGTTTCTTAATAAACAAGTTGAGAAATGTTGAATGTTAATAAATTTATAGACTATGATACATCCTTTAATGATTAAAATTTAAAATCTTAATCATGTATTGCCTTTGCATATTTCAATCATTTGGATAATGCAATAACCACATTTTATTAGAATGTAGTTCTTCATATATGCTATGTTACTTTAAGAACCATATCAATACGCAGTACGATAACATATGAGTGCTTATTATAATAAAAACGATTATTGGAGGAATTGCAACCTTGCTAGAATCCTGAATTGAGGATTTGGTTGCTTCAGACCTTATTAGATTTAGAACAATTATTGGACAAATTGCAACACTGCTTGAGTCTTGAATTCCTGATTTGTCTGCCTTAAAATTGGTTTTTCTAGCCACTACAATTTGAGGAGAAGGTGAACCTTGACAGTAGCCACTAGCCCTAGGCTTGCCACAATCGTTATAAATTGAAGCCGGAAAATTGCATGCATTGCATTTCACAACGTCACAAGTACTAGCCTACTGTACTGTATGACTAAAATCTATTCATGTATTAATATTGATAGAGCTTATTTACTAGGCTATAAGATATTAAATGGAAGTTGTATATGCCCATTATTATATTTATACATGTTTAAATCTAGCCATGAACATATATAGCCCATCCCATCTATAAATATTGTTGGCTCTTAATATTCCTAGTAGCTTAGTGCTTGCCGTCCAATTTTATTCATTGAGGAAGTTTGATAATGTTATATATAATGGTTAAATCCATCCATTATCATTGAGTTACTTACCACTCTATAGCATAGAGTATTATTATAAGATATTGTCAAAAAAAACTAAAGTTTTAATAAACAATTTGTTTTCTTAACTAAATAGACTTAAGTTTTTATAGATAAATAACATGTCCATAAATAATATTTTATGAATAATAATATTTAATGTAATAATAGTTACTGATTGTTAAACACTCATATTAAAATTTAAAGGAAAATAAGATAATAGATATTAATTAATGGATAGTGTAATCTTTTGTTACCTATATAATATACATATATAACACCAATGTTTATGTGATTAACAAAACTCTTAATTAATATTTAAAAGAAAAATAAAGATAATAGATATTAAATAATGGCATAGTGTAACTTTTTTATTATATATATATATATATATATATATAACACTCAAACATGTTTATGTGATTTCACATTTCTTAGGTTGTTTTCTCTTCACTTTAGGAAAACGAAAATCCACACGGCACGTTAGGGAAAGGAAAATCCATAAGGCAAAATAACACACATGAGATGTCTGCATTTTAATGTTTAAGTCTGTGCAATTAACGCGTGCAGTTAACGCTTGTAAATTTTGATATAAAATTATTTAAATTTATTATTAGTTTTATTTTCTTCTAGAAGTTTTATTGGTTGATGTTTATAGGTCGTTGAATATAGTTCTTGAAAAGTTGTCCAGACAGGAATATGTAGAGGACATATACAATCTCACTTATTTCACATGTCCTTCATTTATTTCATTTGGGTTATATCAGAATTGGCATACATGTATTAACTTATCAGGGGTTGAATATTTTTGTGTTAGTCATTGTCCGAGATCTTATACATAACAAATATACAGATTCATTAATATGAGGGATAGTTGCACCTTTTTCAAATGGTCCAGTGTATTTCGATTGCTATCCAAATTTTTCAATTTATGTCTTTGATAAAACTATTGAGAGCATTATCCAACTCCAAATCTAGACAACTGGATTTGATATGAATAAGAAAAGACATAATATAGTAATCCAAACCAGAGGTTGCTTCAGGCACACAAATACCTTGTATCCTGCTGCTATCCATGCCCCCAGTAAAGATTCTAAAGCAAGTGTTGTGGTGTTAATAGACTCTAGAAATAAAAAAATAGAACACCAAACAATCAGGTGGGAAGATTTGACATTCCCTGAACACTGGGTGGTTTCAAATCCCAGGCCTCTGTCAGTTAAGAAAATTACTTCTGCAGATATCAGAGAAGAGTCTTCATTTGTTGTCTTATCTTTCCCCCGTAAATCTACTATAGACAGAAAGAGGATAGATCAAATGTGCAGGAGTTCGCCATTATACAGAAATCCTGAACTTGTTGACACTGCTTGCACAAGTTCTCTTGTAAATACTTGTAAACATATTTCATTGTTTGAATTAGCCCAGATAGTAAATTTTTCTTCCTTAGAAGTTAAATGTCTAGAGTGTCAGTATCTAGTTATTTTAAGCCAACTTGCAGATTTGGTAATCCATGAGAGCCATCATCATAGGACTGGTGAAGCCCCACCTACAACTTCTGTCAATCCATGTCCAAATCCTAAGTGCTCTGAAATTCCATTTCCTCATGAGTTAGAGCATGTTTTAATGATGCATGAGATTCCTATTTTGGAAAATGAAGATCCGAGGTTAACCCAAATGTTTTCGGTAATGATACTAGCCAAACCAAGATATGGTCTTGGTTATCTTGAGCAAGCTAATGGCCTTATACCAGATTGTTGATTTGGTTTTGTTCCAGATGACTGAAAAAAGCTAGCAGTCATGGAGATGCACAAATTCTTCACTTTAATGGATGGATGTCTGAAGAATAGAGTCCCTGCCAAATGGATGAAAGCCATGTTAAATTGGGATCTTTTTACAAATCTTAAAGCAGAAGAATTTGGTTTGAGTCATTCTATGTCTGAGAAAATAAAATTGTCTCAAGAATGGAAAAGCCACATGGAATGTACTAATACATGGATCTCATTCTATGTTTGGTTAGAAAAGAAAAAACAACAAATGATTTTAATGACTGATGCATCCACTTCATCTCAACATTCTTGGATAGCACTAGATGGCCTTAAAGTTGAAACACCTATAACTTTTCCTCCATACAAAGGCATAGTGCTTGGAGAAGGACATAATTCTGCAAAAGCAATACCATTAGTATTAAAGGACGACATTTCATTTGGTACTGATGGCAGAATACATAACACTTCTGAACAAATAAATTGGACAAACACAACTGTGAAAGGTCTTGAAATGAATATGGCCAAATCCAAAGAGGTCAAAGATCAATTTGATACTGTCCAAGTTTCCTTGAATTCTGTAAATAATTTCTTAAATAATGTTCAAAATTCTACTTGAGTAATTAGAGGATATGTTAGAGGATCTCTAATAAAGCTAGAGAATGTTGAAGACAAAATGGTAGAACATATTGGTTCTACATCTGGACAAATAAATGAACTGGTACAATAGATGAATCAATTATCTATATCCAAAACAGAAAAACCAGTTCCTTCTTCTTTTTTGCATAAAGCAAGTGTCTGTATTTAGGATCCTATCAAGACAGTCGACAGGTTTCCTTTTTTATTCCCCAAAGAAATTGCATCCCAAGGACCATAAAAAGTTGACACTCCAAGTGAAAATATTTCTATAGCAAGTCTATTTAAGGACGAAGAGAAAGAGCCAAAAGTAATGCCTATATATGAGCCCTTGGAAAGTCAGTACAACAGATATTCAGCACTTGATATCAGAGGAAAAGGCAAACTGCCTGAAACCCACACTTTCTTCCCTGATAGTCATAGGGAATGGACTATATATAATCTCAGTGTCGGTTAGATAAGACAAATGGTAGACATGATGTTTACCGATTATAAACTTATGTGTCTGAGGGGAAAAACTAAGGTAGAAGCCTGCAAAACAATTATCCAGTGTTTCACAGGCACACTATCAAAATGGTGGGAAACAGAATCCTCACCTGCTTTAATTAAAGAGATGGAAGAACACCTTATATAATTCATAATTCAGATGGGACAGTACAAAACAACATGATTGGAGCCTTGACCTCGATGATTGTTGAGCACTGGTGTGGTTCTGAGGCTGAAATAGCCGATAGCATGACATATTTTAATGAATCGCAAGTGCAATAAAATATCCCAATATGAAGACTTCCATCGAGATTGGATGCAGAGAATCTATGAAGTCAAAGACTCAAAGAATTTGTTATGGAAGCACGTTTATCTTGCAGCACTTCCTTCCAAATTTGTTGACTATCTCAAAATGCGAGAATTTTTTCAAATGCCTTTTGAGTCTTACACTTGGGGACAAATATATTCAATTATTACTAAAGCTCTATTTTGTCTTTGCACAAACTCGAAAGTTAATAAGTCTCTAGAAAAGTTGCTCAGATTCCCTAACAGCAAATCATTGTGTAGCAAGTATGGGTTATCTCTCGATGATCCATTAGTAAAAAGGAGAAAAATCAAGAAGCGAGGCAAGAAAGAAAAGAATTTATCAACCAGAAAAGGCTTTAAGTCGAAAATTCAATCTTTTCAAGAGCATAAAAAGAAGGGATATTACAAATATGTCCCTAACACACATTATTACAAACCATCTGACATTCACCTGCATAGTGCCAAGCAAGAAAAATGGAAGAAATTGACATGTTGGTTGTGTGGCAAAAATGGACATACTGCAAATAATTGTCCATTAGGTGAAGAATCAAAAAGAAATCGAGGCAAGAAATCTCAGCCTCCATTAAAAACTTCAAAAATAGAGGCTCAGTACCTTTGCATGAAATGTGGGTCTAGAAATCATAAAATTGATCATTGCCCCAATGTGGTGATCAAAGAACAACCCCAGATTCAGCAACAACAATTGCTTGACTCACCTATAGAAATTTCTAGTTCTGTATATACTACAGAAGAAGAAGTTGAAGAATTAAATTTTTATGCAAATGCTTGTGATTGTTCAGACTCTGAAAATTGTGAATGTATTTTCTCTTCTGAATTTGAAAATGATTCTTCTGATGAAGATAAATAGCCACAGAAATACAAAGAAAATATTCTTATGGTATAGACAGAAAAAGATGAGATAAAAATATTGTCCCAAATAAGAGCTATGGAGGCAGGAGAAATGAAGAATCGCCTTATGGAATCCTTCATGGATCAAATGAAATCTCCCAGCAGAAGTTCTTCAAAAAAGCCACTCTTCATTGATGCCTCTTATGAAAAGAATTCAAAATCCTTCCAGAGACACCAACAACAAGACAAAGTTCGCGCACTTACCTTGGGAGAGGTAAGTCATGAAATTCACAATCTCAAATCTGAAATTTCTATTCTTAAGACTCAGATTATGAGATTAAAAAAAGGGAAATCTATTTATGAAGTAGATCATATAGAAGAATATGATACAGAAGAATTTTACAAACCAAATGTATAGATTTATGAAGGGAAAAAAGATATTGCTTCAGGTTTTGAGGAAATGAGGATACTCGCCATCGAATACTAACAACATCATGTACAAGTGAATATTTGCATACAGGGACAAATGTTCAAATTGACTGCTCTAATTGATTTTGGAGTAGATGTAAATATTTTAAATACAAAAGTGATCCCTGCTAAATATTGGATGATTGCAGAAAGAAAAGTTATTGGCTTGGGAAGCAAAACGCTGAAGTATGAAATTCCAAGGCATCTATCTGCTTTGATAATCACTACATAAGATTAAAATTTGCAGTTGCTGAAATCCCTGTTGATTGTATTTTAGGGAACATATTTTTTGGTTGTTGTTGAACCACATGGTTCATTTAGAACAAAAAATAATAAGGGTGGATATTTTATTACTCTTCTTACCTCCTCAAATGGTCCAAGAAAAATTAAATTACCATATGTCTCAGTTCCACGAGTCTCGACAATGGTTTAGACTATGGAAGAGCTAAAGAAAGCTGAATCAAAGCTAATAGATCTAAAAGATATGAAATCCACCATTCATATCTCACAAAAGCTAAGTTTACCAACAATACAAAAGAGGATTTCAGAATTAAAGGCACAAATAGAGAAAGAGTGTTGTGCAGAAGATCCAAACGCTTTTTGGCACAGAAAGCAATATTGTGTTGAATTGCCCTATAAAACAGAATATACAGGTAAGCCATGTAAGAGTAAGGCCATCCCGATGAACAAGGAATATCGTGAGCTCTACGAAAAAGAAATCAAGAATCTGTTGAGTAAGAAATTAATCAGAGAATCAAAGAGCCCCTGGAATTGTTATGGGTTCTATGTAAATAAAAGAGTAGAACAAATCAGAGGCATCCCATGGCTAGTCATCAATTATAAGCCTTTGAACTCAGTACTAGCAGATAATACATATCTGATCCCTCACAAAGGAGATCTGATAAGCAGAATAACAGGAGCAAAGATATTCTCCAAGTTCGATCTGAGATCAGGATTTTGGCAAGTTGCTATATCAAAGAAAGATAAATTCAAAACAGCTTCCAGCGTCCCAGCCGAGCATTATGAATGGAATGTGATGCCTTTCGGCCTAAAGCATGCACCATCTGAGTTCCAAAAGGTGATGGACTCTATATTTAAACCTTTCTTTGACTGGCTGATTGTGTATATAGATGATATCCTTATTTTCTCAGAAAATTTGCAAGATCATTTTAAACATATACAGACCTTTGTAAATACAATAAAAAGAAATGGTCTTGTATTAAGAAAAAATAAAACCGAAGCATAAAAAGAAGGGATATTACAAATATGTCCCTAACACACATTATTACAAACCATCTTACATTCACCTGCATAGTTCCAAGCAAGAAAAATGGAATAAATTGACATGTTGGTTATGTGGCAAAAATGGACATACTGTAAATAATTGTCCATTGAGTGAAGAATCAAAAATAAATCGAGCAAGAAATCTCAGCCTCCATTAAAAACTCCAAAAACAGAGGCTTAGTACCTTTGCATGAAATGTGGGTCTAGAAATCATAAAACTGATCATTGCCTCAATGTGATGATAAAAGAACAACCCCAGATTCAGTAGCAACAGTTGCTTGACTCACCTATAGAAATTTCTAGTTCTGTATATACTACAGAAGAAGAAGTTGAAGAATTAAATTTTTATGCAAATGATTGTAATTGTTCAGACTCTAAAAATTGTGAATGTATTTTCTCTTATGAATCTGAAAATTAATCTTCTGATGAAGATAAACAACCACAGAAATACAAAGAAACGATTTTTATGGTACAGACAGAAGAAGATGAGATAAAAATCTTGTCCCAAATAAGAGCTATGGAGGAAGGAGAAATGAAGAATCACCTTATGGAAGCCTTCATGGATCAAATGAAATCTTCCAGTAGAAGCTCTTCAAAAAAGCCACTCTTCATTGATGCCTCTTATGAAAAGAATACAAAATCCTTCCAGAGACACCAAAAACAAGACAAAGTTCGCGCACTTACCTTGGGAGAGGTAAGTCATGAAATTCACAATCTCAAATCTGAAATTTCTATTCTTAAGACTCAGATTGTGAGATTAGAAAAAGGGAAATCCATTGATGAAGCAGATCATATAGAAGAATATGATACAAAAGAATTTTACGAACCAAATGTACAAATTTATGAAGGGAAAAAAGATACTGCTTCAGGTTTTCAGGAAATGAGGATACTCGCCATCGAATACCAACAACATCATGTACAAGTGAATATTTGCATACAGGGACAAATGTTCAAAATGACTGCTCTAATTAATTCTGGAGCAAACGTAAATATTTTAAATACAAAAGTGATCCTTGCTAAATATTGGATGATTGCAGAAAGAAAAGTTATTGGCTTGGGAAGTAAAACGTTGAAGTATGAAATTCCCAAGGCATCTATTTGCTTTGATAATCACTGCATAAGATTAAAATTTGCAGTTGCTGACATCCCTATTGATTGTATTTTGGGGAACATATTTTTGGTTGTTGTTGAACCTCATGGTTCATTTAGAACAAAAAATAATAACAGTGGATATTTTATTGCTCTTCCTACCTCCTCAAATGGTCCAAGAAAAAATAAATTACCATATGTCTCAGCTCCACGAGTCTCGACAATGGTTCAAACTATTGAAGAGCTAAAGAAAGCTGAATCAAAGCTAATAGATCTAAAAGATCTGAAATCCACCATTCATATCTCACAACAGCTAAGTTTACCAACAATACAAAAGAAGATTTCATAATTAAAGGCACAAATAGAGAAAGAGTGTTGTGCAGAAGATCCAAACGCTTTTTGGCACAGAAAGCAATATTGTGTTGAATTGCCCTATAAAACAGAATATACAGGTAAGGCATGTAAGAGTAAGGTAATCCTGATGAACAAGAAATATCGTGAGCTCTGCGAAAAAGAAATCAAGAATCTGTTGAGTAAGAAATTAATTAGAGAATCATAGAGCCCATGGAATTGTTATGGGTTCTATGTAAATAAAAGAGCAGAACAAATCAGAGGCATCCCAAGGCTAGTCATCAATTATAAGCCTTTGAACTCAGTACTAGTAGATAATACATATCTGATCCCTCACAAAGGAGATCTAATAAGCAGAATAGCAGGAGCAAAGATATTCTCCAAGTTCGATATGAAATCAGGATTTTGGCAAGTTTCTATATCAGAGAAAGATAAATTCAAAATAGCTTTCAGCATCCCAGCCGGACATTATGAATGGAATGTGATGGCTTTCAACCTAAAGCATGCACCATCCAAGTTCCAGAAGGTAATGGACTCTATATTTAAACCTTTCTTTGACTCGTTGATTGTGTATATAGATAATATCCTTATTTTCTCAAAAAAATTGCAAGATCATTTTAAACATATACAGACCTTTGTAAACACAATAAAAAGAAATGGTCTTGTATTAAGCAAAAAGAAAATCGATGTCTTTCAGACTTCCATTAAATTTCTTGGCCATACAATATTTAAAGGCCAAATCTCCTTGCAAAAACATGCTCTGGAATTCTCAAACAAATTTCCAGACATCATTCCAGACAAGACGCAGCTACAAAGATTTCTTGGTTGTTTAAATTATGTAAGTAATTTCTATCAAGATTGTGCTAAGGACAGAAGCTTATTAAATCAAAGGCTACGCAAAAAGCCTACACCTTGGACTCCACTCCATAACAAAGTAGTTCAAAAAATTAAAGCCAAGGTTAGACCTTCCCATACACTATATATCTGATGATGCAGCTTTTAAGATTGTAGAATCCAATGCCAACAACATCGGATGGGGGGGTATATTAAAACAAAAAAAAGACAATGAAGAACAAGTTATCCAATTCGCTTCAGGAACATGGAACCACACTGAGGAAAGATATTCTACTATAGAAAAAGAGGTGAAAGCAGCATGGAATAGCATCGACAAATTCAAGATCCATCTAGTCAATAAACCATTTCTTCTTAGGATAGATGCATCGGCCCTTTAGAAGGTGCTTAGTAAAGATATCAAGAAGCCTGGAGAAGCCAAATTTGCCAGATGGCAATCCCTTTTTGCAAATTTTGATTTCGAAGTAGAACATATAAAAGGAAAAGACAACTGTCTACCTGCTTTTCTCAGCCAAGAATACATACAAACCTAGTCACAAGAACAAGAACATGTATGTGTTATGTGTTATTGTTACTGAATGGGACCCAGACAATCAACAAGAAGTTCTCAGAACTATTAGAGAAGACCAAAGCTGGGAAGAATACAAGGAAAAATGGAAGCCAACCTGGCAGCTAAGACAAACAAAAGTCTTAGATGCAGATCTACAGCCACATATAGATCTTTAACAACTAGTGCCTGAAAGAAGAGTATTTCCTAAAGGAAATCGTTGGATCCATGATATGGTGTATACTAGCAGTATGGATGCAGCTCATCAAGTAGAAGAAGCATTGCAAAATAATTTTTATGACATTGCAATGATCTGGTCTCAAGGAGGAAGACAAAGAAAGATCTATCACAGATATTTTGTCATCAACAGAACCAGAAACACAGATTGGACAATTACTAGAAATTCTCCTATCTTATGGCCACAAAATAATCCTAATCTTATTTTTCCTGACACTGTTTTTAATTATACAGGTTATAAAAAATTATGCTGGGATCTCCTAAATGTTGATGGAAAGGAAGAAATCCATTATACAAAATTAAAATTTGGATCAATTAGGTCCATGCAAAGAAATTAGTTTTCAGGATGGTTAGGGGACTAGTGGAGGGATTTTGGAGTAATTTGCACTACCATAGATCCAATCTTTTATGAAAGTTATTTTCAGATGACATGTGACAAATGCTACTACATAAAAAATGTCGTTGACTATTTTCACATTCCTTGTACCATAGTAAATGATCTGCTAAATTATTCGGATCACCATATACTACAACAATTTATGGCTAGGCATGACGAATGGCTAGTCATGACTAAAATAAAGCATCAATATGTGCTGAATAAACCTATGATAGTTTGGCGAATCTATACAAAAGCATGGGACGACCTCATTTATCCCAAAAATAGGTTCCCGGGAATCACAACTCTCGATAAATCATCCGACAGTGCTAGTCCTTCTTCATAAAAAAAGTTTCCATGGGTTTATCTAGAAAACTCCACTATGTAACTATGTTGTCCAGTTAGGACGACTATTCATGACCAGTTTCCTTGTGGACCTTAACTGGTTAAAAGGCATCCACTTTGTACATAATATATTTTTCGTAGGATGATTGTAATCTTGTAATAGGGAAAAGATTCGTTAGTCATGAGACTCGGAGCACTTCTCCGACTTTTGGTGGATACTGGTGAGCTCTAGTATTGTAGCAATAATGCTACAACTCCTGGGGCTTCCTGTCTCTCATTTTATCAACCCGGTAGTTCGTACAAACTTGGAAGCGACGGTGTTGTATGCACAAGTACTAGCTCTTGTCGCAGCTGTCACTTGGTCAGCTGGCACAAGTCCGCTAGGGCTCAAGCCAACTTCTATGGGCTCATAGAAGAAGCTCTATCAATGATGGATGAAAGCTAGCTCAAAGAAGACTAATCTACTTGACAAAAATGAACTGAAAGCAAATCAAAGCATGTAAACCTAGGAAACCCTAATTTGGCTAGTCTAACTTCTATAATGCAAAGAATGTGAATGAAACTTCTACCAATGCTTCTACTATCTCTAATAAGTGAAAATGCATGGATCTAAACTGCTTGCATCATAAAAGACATGTTTTTGTATTTTTCCTTTAAGTGGATGGGATGATTGTGATTGTGTGCTAATTAGGATTTGGTTGTGCAGATGGGATGGAGAAGGAAGGAAAGCGTGGAACAGGTTGGGGAGGCTAAGTGAGGTCCCTATGGACCCTTAGCATCCATCCACAGAGGTTTTCCACATTCAGGAGCTCAGCAACCGAGTGAATGGCCTCCTACAGGATGTCTGCAGGGGATCCTACAGGATACTCAGAGGTTTCTACAGGATGTCTCTAAACTGCTACAGGATGACCTATCGTGGAGGTTTGAAGCGATGGAGGAGTGACAGAATGGTAGGGAGAGATATGTGAGGTAGGGATAAGGCTGGTGATGGCTCAGAAGTGGAGGAATGAGATCGGAAATGGGTGTAGGGAGTGTGTTGAAGGTAAAGGGTTATGTCAATGAAAGGTGACGAAATGAAGCTACGTGAGGAGTGGAAGACAGAACGACGTGAAGGTCGAGGAGATATGCTTGCATGCGTGATCAAGATGGAGGAGATGGTAGTGGAACGAGAAAGAGGAGTGTAAATGAAACAAATGATTATGACTGTCACCAAACCGAAAATGCATCAACCTAAATTACTTATGCCATGAATTCAATGAATAGTAATCCAAAACGCTAAGAGAAATATGTATGAGGCTGTGATGAAAGTATGTGTGCAGGTGTGAATGACAAGGAAGCATCTAATCAAAACCGTGACTGTATTACAACAATCATCAAGTAAAGTAATGCGTGTTTTTGGTGGCTAGTTATAGACTGCACCCCAATCTTCAAGAGAGATGGCAGTGAGCCTTAACAACCGTTTTGCTGGAGCTCCAATTTATGGTATCTATCCTCTGCTACACTAAACAAGTGGAAACAACTGCATCATAAGCAAAATCTATCATACTCATAAGAAAACCAAATCACCAAACTGTAATTCGAATTGCATGTGCAAACGAAAACTTAAAGTGCTGGAAATGAAATGGAAGCAACACTACAGCAGAGGGGATCTATGGCTCTCAGGTTGGGCCCTAACATGAGAGCTATAGTCTCCTTAAGAAACTCAGAACTAGATCACAAACCGCCTTCTTTATTCATAATCTGGTGTCATGCCAAATTGGCTTACAAAAAGGAACGAAAACTGAACTGTGCTCCAAAATTATAATAGCAATACGAGAGTTTCAACAACCTATCTAAG
>APFE030973617.1:107843-170358 GCA_000404065.3 Pinus taeda | reverse complement strand
CTCCTTATCCCCTTTTTCGTTGTCTCTTGCTTCCTTTTTAATGCCAAAACCTGGAATCATAATGCATTAGTCACGTAGGTAAAGTGTTTAACCTTCTTCCTACAAACAACATGAATAAACTAAGAAATGCATGCATAAGCAAATAAAAATGAATGGTTTGAGCAAGTAAAATAGGCCAAAATGAGCCCAAATAGTACCAAAATTGGGGCTCATCAGATACTGAACCACATCTCCGTAATTGGTAGAATCTTTCATACTCAACTTATTAGCCCTATGGTTGGATGTTTGTCCCCTCTTCTTCCTATAAAACGAAGAGAGTCAGGCTCATTCGGGGCATCGAGAGTCAGAGTTATTGCGTCTTTGGAAGTTTGGAGTCGAGAGCTTCTCCTGCTCTACAACTGCGGACATTCAGCCTGATCTCCTTGCATCACGAAAAGAACTCAAGTCTTTAGGTGATCTGAGAAGCCTGCGCATCAGTGTGATAGCACTGGTGAGAATCTAAAGTGGCCAGATCATTAGTGTGTCTGTCTACATGTGTGTTTTGAGTATATGTTCAAAGACAGTCTGTGTAATCGCCAGGTAGCCTCCAGTAAGCTATCTCAGTATTGAGTAGCAATAGTCTAGTAAATGAGAACACAGTCCATCTCTGGTATGAACAGACTGTAAATCAAGTGTAATCGATATCTGGAAAATTCAATAAAAGAGTGATATTTCATTTTCCACTTCTGAGCACTGTGTGCTTTAATTTGTGCTGTTGTGTAGTAATTGTCCCATAATCTTCAGTTCAAGTTCATTAGGGGTTCACCGAAGGTTCGAAGGGACGCTAGACCGTTGGAAGGCGAGGAAGCCATATGTAAGGTCGTAGAGTGTGAAAGATCCGAGTAGGTTCACACTAAGTTCACCAAAAGTCAATCTGTGAGGAAAAACGAAGAGACACAGCAAGGCCAAGTTAGCAGAGAGTGACAGCAGCATAGCGCACGAAGTGCACGACACTGTAGCAAGCTTTGTAAAAGCCCCTGCAAAATTTGGTATCAGAGCCAGTAACATCTGGTTCAACGAGTCAGTACTCATTTTTACATCACTCTATAAAATGGATCCAATTAGAAAATCTGTCTCATATCGTGATATTGAAGAACAAGAAAATGCCCTTCGTGATATGTTCACTATTGCATCTAGTAGGGTTTTAAATTCTGTCAAACTTGAATATGAAGAAAGCCAACCCTCTACTAGATGGAAGCTACCTTCAATTAATGCTTCAGAAGTCTATTCAGATCTGTCTGCCTTCCATTTAATTGCCGCTACTAGGATAAATATAAAGGAATCTAATAGTTAGATTCAAGAAAACTCTGACTGTGCACAATATATTCCTTTACTTAACCCCAAACAATTACAAGCCGAGGCTAAGCGTCTAAAAACTCAGTACCTTCATTTGGGTTGTATCAGAATTGGCATACATGCATTAACTCATCAGGGGTTGAATACCTTTGTGTTAGCCACTGTCCAAGATCTTACACACAACAAATATATAGATTCATTAATAGGAGGGATAGTTGCACCTCTTTCAAATGGTCCAGTATATTTCGATTGCTATCCAAATTTTTTAGTTTATGTCTTTGATAAAACTATTGAGAGCATTCTCCAGCTCCAAATCCAGACAACTGGATTTGATATGAATAAGAAAAGACATAATATAGCAATCCAAACCAGAGGTTGCTTCAGGCACACAAATACCCTATATCCTGCTATTATCCATGCCCCCAATAAAGATTCTAAAGCAAGTGCTGTGGTGTTAACAAACTCTAGAAATCAAAAAATAGAACACCAAACAATCAGGTGGGAAGATTTGACATTCCCTGAACACTGGGTGGTTTCAAACCCCAGGCCTCCATCCGTTAAGAAAATTACTTTTGCAGATATCAGAGAAGAGTCCTCATCTGCCATCTTATCTTTCCCCCGTAGATCTACTATAGATAGAAAGAGGATAGATCAAATGTGTAGGAGTTCGCCATTATACAAAAATCATGAACTTGTTGACACTGCTTGCACAAGTTCTCTTGTAAATACTTGCAAACATATTTCATTGTTTGAATTAGCCTAGATGGTAAATTTTTCTTCCTTAGAAGTTAAATGTCTAGAGTGTCAGTATCTAGTTATTTTAAGCCTTGCAGATTTGGTAATCCATGAGAACCATCATCCTAGGACTGGTGAAGCCCCACCTACAACTTCTGTGAATCCATGTCCAAATACTAAGTGCTCTGAAATTCCATTTCCTCATGAGTCAGAGCATGTTTTAATGATCCATGAGATTCCTATTTTGGAAAATGAAGATTCGAGGTCAACCCAAATGTTTTCAGTAATGGGACCATCCAAACCAAGATATGGTCTTGGTTATCTTGAGCAAGCTAATGGCCTTATACTAGATTGTTGATTTGGTTCTGTTCCAGATGACTGCAAAAAGCCAGTAGTCGTGGAGATGCACAAATTCTTCACTTTAATGGATGGATGTCTGAAGAATAGAGTCCCTGCCAAATGGATGAAATCCATGTTGAATTGGGATCTTTTTACAAATCCTAAAGTAGAAGAATTTGGTTTGAGTCATTCTATGTCTGAGAAAATAAAATTGTCTCTGTACAACCTCACTTATTTCACATGTCCCCCACTTATTTATTTCACATGTCTCCGACTTATGCCACATGTACATCAATTTCAATTCCTCGACTAGACTTGAGATGAGACAGGATACTCATTATATTTGGATAAAAGTTATTAAAACTTTAAATATTATATTTTATACGATAACTTAAAAACATAAATTAGTTTTGTGGAAAAATATTTTTAAAAATTTAATGTGTTTATTGTTATTTAATTATTTTATGTTGTGTAAGTGTAGGAATTGTTGGAATTGTGGACATGAAATTTGAATAGTTGGTAAGTTATTCTAATGGTAAGTAATTTGTTTTTTATATTATATTTATTATATTATTGTGTAGTTATATAATAAGATTAGTAAATATTGATAAGTGTATTTCATAAAACATCTCATATTGTTAAAATTAAAAAAATATAGATTAACTAAATTATAATTTTAGTTTACATTTTTTGGATGGTGTGACTTGTATAGATGAGGGGAAGGGATGCCATGATCCATGCAAATGAGCTAGGGGATGTGGTGTCCCACTCCAAGATGTCTAATCGACATTACGATGTTAATTAATTAGGGAGACCGGAAGGAAATTGTATTGATTTTGGAATATGGTAATTTGGATGGCCAAGGCACCAAAACATGTGAGGAGAGTGGTGGACGAGTCTTTATGCATGGCAATTAACTCCAATGCAATTTCAAAACTCAATATAGGTAATGGAGTTTGGCAGAAGTAGTCAATGGAAGGGAAACATGCAATGGATTTTACTTCTTAAGTTTGAGGGGGGCGAGGGGGAGGGGGTGGGTTCATGTAGCTTAAGTCTGCTAGGTGGTAGGGGAAATCCCATATCATCAAAAGCACTGCAGGATGTAAGGAAATTGTTTAAGAAAATATCAAAAGGTGAAGGCTCTTGGGAGTTCATACAAGATATTTCCTTTGCATTTAGAGCTAATTTTAAAGTTTGGTTCGAGCCTAGGAGGACGACACTTCCATAAGGGCAACCTAGAAGGTGTAAGTCTTATGTCTCTATTAAAACCTTCTGGGAAGCTTGACCCAAAAATTTTGGGTTGGTTCATGTCTCGTCATTTTGTAACTTTCTTTTTGCCGTGTTGGCATTCCTCACAGATTGGGTCATGCTATGTTTTGAAATTTAAGTATTTGCAATCCATGTTTCTATGTTTTGATAGTTTTCTAAGTTATGTTTTGATAGATTTTTTAAGTGTTGTTTCCTCCGCAATTTATGGGGAATATTATCAACTTTTCCTTCCGTAGCTAGCTTTACAATATGGTTGTGAATAAAAACCACTTTTGGTAGGTTGAGAAACTAGATTTTTTGTTGCGGAAGGGGGATCATCCATTTTGTCTCCCTAGGTTGATTTCCCCTATCGTAATTAGAGCCTCGCTTACCGCTTTCTATTTTTTGATATGTTGGTTGTTCTCTAAAGCCTAGGAGTGGGGGGGCATTCTAAAATGCAAGAATTCAGGTTCAACATGGGTCGGAGGTTAGTGTTGGAAGCGGTGTCAGGATAACCTATGGAGGAGGGGATTCTCTGTTATTTCCTTAGGAGAGAATTGGATAACTCCTTGGTTGAGGGCACGAGAAAGTGCTAACATTGAATGCTAGTGCAACTCACTGTCATAGAGGCTACAATGTATTGTAGGAATATATTTTTTGTTTAAGAAAGTTGAACTTTCCTTCCAGGAAACACACAAGAGTATTTGGTGTAGACCCTTGGCTCTACCCTGGAAAAATGAGAGAATTTATACAACAACCTTCATAATTTGGTGTGGCTTAGAGTGACTATATTTTCTAGGTGGACAAACATGTTGAGACTAAGGGGCCAAGTAAGGAGAGGAGCAGCCTACAACCAGAAGAGAGCCCAACAAGTAAACACCTAAATGCATCGAGACATTGAAAGGTTTGCCTCTCGATATAGGGAACTCACCCTAATTCACGTATAAGCATAAATATCACAGGTGGAAGGGGAGGCCTCTTCTCATAAAACCCCCCTTTCAGGCATAGAGTTATTAATGGAATGGAGAGATTGGATACTTGACATAGGGTACACTTGGGGTCGGTTTAGCTAGTACATGAAAATGGTGGATTTGTATTGGGAAATGAAATTCTTGCTAGGAACAATGATTATAGACCATCATGAATCCCATGTGGATACTCCTCATTCATTGGAGCACTTGAGAAAACACTTGTGAAATCTGGGCTAGAGGATGGAGTGGATTGAGAGCCACTTAAGCATCTCACCGACAAAAAGTAGACCATCAAATGGCCCAAAGGATCCCATCCCAGTGGATGGCTCAAATTCAAAACCTTTGGCTTGAAGAAAATTTGGATATGCCAATTACTTTTGTTTGTTTAGTTTCTTATGTTGTAGGCTAGTTAGGCTTGTATGTAAGTCTTAGCTTGGATAATATTATACTCAATTTTCAATTGTATAAATTCCTTGTATATTCAAAGTGATAACTGTAATTTTCTAAAATAAAATACTTGAATCTACTCTACTCATCAGCAGAAACAAAAATTGATTGATGAAATCACGAAGCAGAAAAGGAAGGTTTTCAATCACACATAACACAATAATTTTTTGGGAAAGCCTTAGCTAAAAAATCCTGCTATCTGTATACTACATTAACCATAAGGTCTGAGAAGAAAATGAAATGCATGTGCAACACGAACAATCTATGCACAAGTACAAGTTATCTCATTGCTTCAAAAACCAACTCAAGCCAATACTTAGCCAAATATGCTACCTTCTAAGCTCCTACTTCCTTGCGATGTTCGCTTGGGAATTAGCCCCTTATTAAATAGGAAATTCCTCATCCAAAATTGTGCAATTCCTATAGGCCCTTTTATGACTACATGCACCACTTGTACAACTTGGAAAATTATACAACTCATAGTACACTTCCCTTAAACTCCAATCTCCACTGGGTAAATAAAATTTCATGCATGCATGAGTTAATTATGGATGATTTATCAGTTAACTAGATGAACATTGAAGTTGCACCCCACTACTAGACCTCCTACTAGTTTCTCCAATAGTTGGAACTAGTTTAACTAAAGTTAACTCAATTTAAATGAATTAAACTATTACAACTCAAATTAAACTCAACTTAGGCTACTAAAATTTAGGAACCAGTCTACATGACTCAAGTTAGGCCATCAACTCAAATTAACTGATCCAACTAAGTAAAATTAACTTAGATAACTCATTATTGTTGTCTTATGATGTGGAATTACAAGTTTCTTCTAATTTAATTCAAGGGAAAATTAAATCATGATTTTCTTATTGTCATTTTCAATACTCCCTCTCAACAATAAAGTGAATCAAATCTATCCTGATCCAGTACCTTTGGAATGTATTACATGCAACACTTTCATTGTTGTTGTTGCTACTACAACATCTGCAATTGAAAAGAATCCAAAAAAAATAATAATCACTAAATCAATCTGCAACTATCTATCGCAAAACTGTGTTGTTGTTGACTATGATATTGAGCCTCCTTCTCTACTGTCAACAGTCCTCTGCACTCCTCTAACATTGATCCTCTTGCTAATAAATAATGTAGGCCCCCATAGCAAGGTAATGATCCATGAGACAAAAACACCTCAACCGACCCTACCCAAATTTTTGCAACTCTTAGGACTAGGGATCTACATCACCCCACCTCACACCTAGAGGTATGGTTGCATGCATGGAGAGATCTTATCTACTCATATTTTTGTTGCTAATGCTCTACTGCTACTTCCACACTGTTGTTGCAACTACTACAATAATGGGTTTTCTCTCCCCATATCCTGAAGTACTAGCTTCCATAGGGCTACTCCCTCTGAAACTAGACTTCCTTTGAGTCTCGATTCCCCTGTGGGAAATCTCTCCACCCCTCAATTTTCTAATATAAATGATCAAAACTCCTTTTTTTGTCACTAAACATTGAATCACTGATCTTTCCACTAGCAACCTTTCATCTCCATTAAGAAGTCTACTCAATGGGTCTTTCGGATCTGCCCTCTTATCAAGGGTTTGGCCATTTTCAACCAACTAAACTAGGGCTCCACAACTCTGCCTCCTAACAGCTCATTATTCTTTCAATGCTCAATGTACATGAGAACTTCAAGGACTGATTCTAATGTGATTTCAGGGCTATGATACCATGTAGAAATTGATTATAAATTCATACTGCAGATTATAATATGCTAAAACAATTGACTTGAATCTACTCTACTCATGAGCAGAAACAATAATTGATCGACTAAATAATGAACCATAAAAGAGAAAGAATTTAATCACACATAACGCAATAATTCTATGGGTAAAGCCTCAGCTAAAAACCCTTTCTATCTACATATTGCATTAACCATACGATCAGAGAAGAAAATACATTTTTTTTTCAACAGAACAATCTCTCCACAAGTACAATCCATCTCACTTCTTTACAAAGTAGCTCAAGTTGATACTTAGCCAAATCTGTTGGCTGCCAAGCTCCTACTTCCTTGGGTTGTTACCTTGGGAATTAGCCCCATATTAAATAGGAAATTCCTCATCTAGAATTGCGCAATCCTTGTAGGCCCTTCTCTGACTGCATGCACCAACTGTACAACTCGAAAAATTATACAACTCATAGTACACTTCCTTTGAATTCCAATCTCAAGTGGGTAACTCAAATTTCATGCATGCATGAGTTGTTGATTTGTCAGTTAACTGGTTGAACATTGAAATTGCACCCCACTACTAAACCTCCTACTAGTTTCTCCAACAGTTGGAACTAGTTTAACTGAATTTAACTTAGTTTAACTGAATTAAACTATTACAACTCAAATTAAACTCAACCTAGGCTTCTAAAATTTAGGGACCACTCTACATCAAATTAGGCCCTCAACTCGAATTAACTGAGCCAACTAAGTGAAATTAACTTAGTTAACTCATTCTTTTTGTCCCGTGATGTAGAATTACAATTTTCTCCTCATTTGATTCAAGGGAAAATTAAATCAGTATTTTCTTGTTGTCCTTTTCAACATCAATTTCCTCTAGAAATATTTTTTTGGCTATAGTCACGTCTCGTGTGAGAGACTGACAATAGCTATGTAATCCTCATTGTATACTCCATATTTTTTATTAATAAAATTTCACTTCACAGAAAAAACTTTAGTTTGATCATCATCACTATTATTAATTATAAAAATAATTAGTATTGAAGACAATTATATAATGATGGGAAATTCACTCCACATTACATGGACGGTCTTAACCGTATAAAATATTATTATTTACAATATCATGGCTACTAATACTACATGCTCAAAACCATAACTGGTTCATTTATGATAGTTCAAATGAAATTTTAATTAATCAATTAATTGAAAGAAGAATAACTACCTTTAGATATAAATATTTCAACATTTAATTTGTCACTACACTAAAATATTTCTAAAATATTTTTATAGAGACAAAATTCCCCACTATGCTATTTAATTACTATATTAGATATTTAAATAAACTATAATTGTAGAGAAAATATTATAACAAAACAATATCCCCTTTTATACTAATTCAAAGAAACCCTTTTGTACAATTATGATATTTAATTTAAACCTATAATTCTAGAAAAATATTATAACAAAACAATATCCCATTTTATACTTAATTCAAGAACCCTTTTAAATTTTTACATCCTACTTCGGTATATAATTCATCCTTTGTATATATTATTCTCATCCCACCTTGTACATATTTTGTTGGAAAATCCTTCATGAAATTTAAAAAACACAAAAGAAAATCACTAAGTCCTTAAGATACCGCTTAGTGACAACGCTTGTTACATCTATGGGGACAAAAAGAAAACTTCGGGAAACGATAGATACCTGTCTCATCAATTAAAGTATGTTTTTCCATCTTGGCTCTTGTTCCTCAGTCCAATCCATAAGTGCCCACGAGACAAATAATTTTCCCATCACTTCATGGGAAAAATTACCTCTAGGACGAGAAAAACCTGCCCACAATGACGTGGCTAGCCATCTTATGTGGATGATATCTCCATTCAACCTTATTAGATGCTGCCACATGTCATATACTTCCATGTCAATGTTTGACGACTCATAATGTTATTAGCATTAATTATGTGTTAGCATTTAATTAATTAAACGATCAGTATTATGTTTGATAATAATGCCTCCATTAGTTAATGAATGTCATATTTTAATCATTATTGATGCCAAAATCATCGTAGTAAATTCCTTTTTTTCATTTTAATATTTACTTCATTTAATTCTAAATAGGCCTCAAATGGCTAATTTCCACCCTAACTCTATTTACTCATTAATTTTAGTGTGTTCATTCTCCTAACTCTGCAAGAATTTTGAACCTGGGCAAGCAACCTAAGAAGCCGCTGGTGAAAATCCAGCCTAAACCAATCCTTGAAGATACCAATGATAAAAAGTTGAATACATTTTTGTTTTCATATACGATAATTAGCAAATATGATGGTACATCTTCATGGAACCAAATGTGCAGAATTCTAGAAGAAGAATTGCACGATAATGTGATTGAAATTCCTCCCTATGAAGAGGGAGCTAAAAACATTCTAGAAACATCTCACCTAAATGTTGTCAAGTATTTCATGCACAATATTTCCACTCACCCCATGATACTTTCTTAAACTCACATGGTACATTGGGATATTGAGGCGATAGATACTTCTAGGTGGCGAATTTGCACTCATCATGAGATAGTGTTTCGCTCCCTTTGCCTCAAGGATCTTCAGGTCATATATAAGATGCCTCAACTTGAGTTTACATATAATGCTACATTTGTAGAAATTTTTTTTCCCGAGGAATAATGTGTGCAATATAATAGGAAAGTACATGACTTAATTAAAGAATGGAGAACAAATCCAAACAAATCTAGAGAAGAAACTTCTAAAGAGTATCACAATGCCTCTTTAAATGTTGTTTTCGCGTCCTTTCTTCTATGCTTTGTTGAATTTTTGGTCTAAAATATGTTACACATCTTCATCTGGAATGGGTTCCCCTCATTTAGAGAGCTTCTGAAGTCTATGTTTTAATTTGGGAAAATATCTTGTTAGCTAACCTAGCCAAAAACATCACTTTCCACCTTGCTAAGATCGCCACTCATAACCCTCATTTCTATATGTTATATTTTGTTATGGATTCCATTTGTTTTACTACCCCCTTTTCTACAAGGGGATGGAAGTGGACACCTGTTGAAGCACTGCCTATCCACATATATCATAACAAGCTCTAGGAGGGAAATTATTTTTACCATTTCTACCAAATCTGTCATTTCATCATCATCCCTATTTTTGAGTTAATATTCAACACTAAACCTCCTAAAATTTTAGAAGAATCCAAAGATTGAATTGAGAGAATTTAGAAGAGGGTTTCTCATACATAAGGATATATGGTTGTCAAGCGCCTCCATGTGCTTTACCCCTTTATGTTCTTGGTATGCTAGTTTGTAAGGAAATTTCTTATCAAATAAATAAAACAAGAATTGTGATGAATTGTAAAGAATTGTAAAGAAGCTCAAAAACATTTTGGCCGAAATTTCCAATTGAAGTCTATATTCACACCCTCCAAAATATCCAACATGCTAAAAAAGAATCAATTAACTTATTTACACTCAAGCTAGCTAAAATTCCTTCAAAACCCTGTGATCCTTTAAGGATTGTTGGTTAGCATTGTGTTGTTGTGGGTCTAAAGCAGTATGTACATGAAAATTCTTCTTATGACGATTTTTTTTGCAAGTCCAAATTTTATCAATAATTTTGCAGAAGGGCAAGGAAGCTTCCCCTAGAAAGGTACTAGTAGTTCTTGGTGTTTAGAGAAGAGTGGCGAGCTTATTTTCCTTTAATTTTATAGCAAGAGGCACAGGAGTCAATTTCAAGTGAAGCTTCTATATTCAAGGTCCTGGAATCTGTATCTGTAAAATAGCCCTTATAAATTGAAAGAATCATCTTTGAAGTCACGGGTGAGCCTTTGAAAGAAGTTATTATAAAAAACTTAGAGGAAATTAAAATGCATAAGAAATGGGATTAAATTGAAAAAAATACAATAGATGTCCCACAAAAGACACTTGATATTCCTCCCCTAATTGCAACTCTTGTGCAGAATACTAGAAAACAAGTAGAAAATGAATAGTTAAATTTTCCTCCTCAAAGTGCTACCAATCAGAATGAGACTCATCTAGTTGCCACTGAATTTTTTATTAAAATTCCAATTAGTTTCTTGCTTGGTGTCAATGAATAAATAGAAATATTAGAAAGCTCCTTTCCTCCTATTGAAATGGAGCACATTCCTCCAATTGAGGTATTTTATTTTCCAGAACAAAACACTATTGTAAGGAGAAGTATTTTTATCCAAACAAACTCTCATTTTTCCAAAATTATTTTTTGTTGAGAGAATCAAGTAAGAAGACTTTATCCTTCCAATTTTGTAATGTTATTTAAAGTTTAAACTACATGATATCCTTGTCTTTGATCTTCTGATTTTGAGAAAAAACATTACACTTTGAACTACTATATTGTTATTTTCTTAATATATTTGTTGAACCATCGTGATTTCATGTTTCAACCAGGGAAAACGTATATGGTACTATTTCTCTTATTTGTTAAGTTACTTTTATGTTTTAATATTAAATGATCTAAGTGATCAATATTGATCTGTTATTGTTGTTCATATTAAGACATCGAAATTTGAAATAGTATGTGAATGCTCCAAACAAATTCAATTCGTTTAACTATTTAAATGAATTGTATTTCCTTTTGTACCTAAAAGTAAATAAACAAGTGATCTATATCTTTTGTTTATTTCTATCTTTTCCATTTCACATGCATAAAGTCTCCATAAATGTATATTTCTAAACAAATAGAGTAGTTTAATGTTATTGATTTTTTTATTTGATTACATTTAGTTATTAGATTATTTATATTCCCTTCCTTTCATACATTGATTTGTATGCATATAATAACCTTTCATATATTGATTTCTAGGCACATAATAAGTCTCTATTAGGTGGAGCAAAATTTGAGAGCAGTGAGTAAACCTATTTAACGGGTTAAAATTACCCTACCAAATGGAAAAGAGTCTATTTAAGGTTTTCACTGAGTGATTTCCTAAATGTTGCTCTTGACAATTTTGATAATCAACAAAGACCTATTCCAAAGTAGACACAACTATAAATTAAATGTGTATTTAAGGAATAGATGAAATGGCCCTTTTCTGAACAATTTTTCAGGTTGATTTTGTCCAAAATCTGTTAGAGATTTTTAAAAATCATAAGCTAAGGTTGTTTAATCTACAAATATCGAGTGCATGAGGGGTTTGTTTTAGGGTTTTGAATCCATTTTTGCATTCAAAAGTGCATTTTAAGCAATAAAAAATCACAATCTCACTAAAAATTGTATTACTTATTTCTCACTAGAAAGTTATTGTGTCTATTAGTCAGACTATGTCATATACATGTAGTCTAAGTAATAGACAAAACAACCCTTTTTCGAACACTATTTTTGGTCAATTTTGTCTAAACTATGGTAGATATTATTATAAATTATAAGTTTAAGTTGTTTAATGATCAATTATCTCATGGGTTTTTCAAGGTGTTGAATCCATGTATGCAGTCAAAAGTGTATTTTAAACAATAAGAAATCACAATCTCACTCAAAAATTTATTGTCGTATTGTGGGCAAAACTCCCTTTCATTTATTAATTAGGCCTTGTTATGCATAATCTAACTAATATATGAAATGACTCTTTTGCAAACACTTTTTTTGGTCAATTTTGTCCCAAATCCAGTAGAGATTTTAAAAAATTATAAGTTTAAGTCATTTAATCTATAAATATTGAGCTCCTTAGAGGTTTCATAGGGTGTTGAATCCATTTATGCATTCAAAAGTGAATTTTAAACAATAAGAAATCATAATCTCACTAAAAATTGTATTGTCTGATTTTGGCCCAAAAACCATTTTGACTATTAGTTAGACTATGCCATGTGTAGACTAACTAGCATTTGCACCAGATGTTGCAAAGGAAACGTCGTAAGATGGTAACATATGGAAGAAGAGAATAGATAAAGAGAAATGTGATATGTTATTGTGATCTAAATGTTTTCGAGTTTGGAATTGTTTCCTTTGTAATATAATTTATTGTCTCTACACTTAGAAATGTTGAGTGATAGATAAATACCACGTTACAATAGGTTTACGATGACGTCCATAAACTTACCTAAAAATTGTGAATTTGACCCTTTGGTGACCCCCTAGTCTGAAGTAGGCATACCCGATGTTCTAGGTCATAATCACAAGCTACTTGGATTTGTAACCATGAATATGACGCTTCTTGGATTTGCAACAATCAATATGACATCCTTAATGCCTTGAGTCCAAAAATTTGGCCATGACGTCCACTCAAAGAGGCTGACTTTGGAAGCAATTCTCCTATATGAATTCCCACAAATTCAAGTGTTTCTAGTCAATGAATAACACAAAAATCCTATCTTCTAATGCCTAAAAAGTTCTTTTGTTTGGGAATTTTGAAAGGAAGTGCAATCTATGAGATACACGCATATGAGAGCCACAAGTGTCAAAATTAGAATTATGTTTACTTTTATCCATTAGTTTTTCATATTCCCCAAAAGCCCGCCTTTGCCAAAAATTACAATTATAGCAAAATTGCATTTGGTCATTGCTCCACAACATAGAATCAATATTTGCATTTTGATTGAATTGGTTTATCCAATAAGTTGAATTGACAAAGTTGTAACCACAAACGGATGGATGTATGCAACATCCCGACCAAAAAAAATGTCATTGGTAGAGAGGATTTGAGTGTTTTTATAATGCTCAAAATACTATTTTATAATGCTCAGAATAATATTTTTCCCAAATTATTTGAAGACTTGTGACAAATTTGAGGAATTTAAGGGATGTGGGGAGGTTTGTGTGATTTTAAGCATCTGCAAATTCAAGTATATATTTAGTGAGTTCAAAGTCTCCAACTAATGTTGAATAATATTCAGCGTTTTGGGGTCTCTAATAATGGTTTTCTATTGTTTATTAGAAGCCAAGGCTAATAATGTATGTGCTATGAAGTCATGCTCAAAGGAGCATGTATAATATGGAGTCAAGTTCTATTAAAATGTTGATTGTGAATGGGGTTTATGTAATGTTTTTGTTTGTGAGTAGTATATTAAATATTATGAAGTTGTTTTCCTCAATAAATCTTTCTCTTGTTATTTAGACCAACATTATTGGTATTATTTCTTGAAAGAGTGAGGGTTTAATAGAAAATTTCTGAATTCCATGTACCTTTTCATCAAGTCAAAATTGTGATTACTTCTCCTTAGTGTTCTAAATAATTTTGCAAATAGATTGAATTCTAAGAAGCAACATATGGTATTTTTCCTTTAAAAGGATGGGAGCATATCTAGTTCCCAATTTTAAATCCTACCCTCAAGGAAGTCTTTTGAAATAATCAATTCTCAATCTTTTATATTTGATCTTAATCTTCTTTGCCTTCATTATGTATTCATTAGTTTAGCTTGGTTTATTATTTTGGAGTAGCCCTAGCGACCCCTAAAGGTGCTTATTATTGATTCTAGTTTCTTATTTATCTTATCTGATGTCATCTACTACCTGTATTTCTTCAAATTCTATAAAATATGTGCCTATTGAAACTTGAAAGAGCATCTTTGAATATTAAGAGGAAACCCATGTTGGAAATGTTATAGAATATTAATAGGTTATAGAATGATAATATTATTTATCTCATCTGATGTCATCTAGTACTTGTATTTCTTCAAATTCTATGAAATATGTGCCTATTGAAGCTTGAAAGAGCATTTTTGAAGATTAAAAGGAAACCCATATTGGAAAGGTTATAGAATTGATAAACTTGACATGATGTAATTGATTTCTCTTTACCTTCGAGTTTCAAATGGAATTTTTATCATATCATATGGGATATATTAAACACCTTTGTTATGTCCGCCGACCTGTCTATGTTTGTGTGTCTTTTGGGTTTCCTTCATTCATGTGTGCACAGTTAATTACATATTTCACATGAGATAAATCTACTATTTTTAGATAATTACCCAGTATAAATTTGATGAATTACATAAATTATTAATAAAATGCATTTTGTAAGGAAGAATTTCCTTCCGAGCTGACTTTTACATATTGGGTGGACTGGATGTCCATGGCTTCCCAACATACGAAAAGATTTCAACATCTAAGAACAAAACAAAAAATGAGAATAAAACAAAAATTGATTACATTTATTCTATCCAATAAAATGAAGCATAAATAAATAAATATATTCTTCCAAATAATCCATTAAAATGAAACAAAAATATAGAAAGAGACACTTAAAAACTGTCAAACAGCAGTAATACAGGAATAGAAGTAATGTAGTAGAGGGCAGGGTTTTCGACTAGGGAGACTTGGCGACGTCATGAAAGAAGCCTGGAAGAATTGCCTGGACTGTTGTACTCCTCCATCCCCCTCCTGCGAGTTTACCTTTTCCATACACGACTAAGCCACTGAACAACAGATCTCAAATGGTCCACGGAAAGCGAACGAAGTGAAGGTGGTGTCGTAGGACCCAAGTGCTTCACCCTGCTGGTACCAATGCCCGTGTCAGTGTAGTGTTCTGTTACCAAGGGTCGGCCTGAAGGGAAACAACGTCCAGGGAGACACGGCGTAAGCATATGCATGTAGAGAGGCAGAACCAGTCAAGTACCAACGGAACAACGAATTTAGTTATGATTATCCGACTGCCAGTGAATTGATTATAATGATCTAACAGTGGAGAATGTTTTAATCGTCTAACACGTAGTATTGATGGAGGATGAGGGTATATGATGTCACAGTGGGGGAGCTTTTCCGACAAGAACACTTTATAGCATAATTAACAGATAAAATGACTTTTCTCTGAAGGCTTTTTCTGGTTAATTTTTTTCAAAATTTGGTACTTATTTTTAAAAATCATAAATTCAAATTGTTTAATTCAAAAAAAATGAGTGCGGGTTTTTTTTACGATGTTAAATCTTTTATGTGTTCAAATGTGCATTTCAAACAATAAGAAATCATAATCTCACTAAAAGTTGTATTGTGAGATTATGGCCAAAACCCCATGCAAAATCATAAGTTGAAGTTGTTTAATCTACAAATATTGAATGCCTAAACAGTTTTCTAGGGTGTTGAATCCATTTATGCATTCAAAAGTGCATTTTAAACAATAATAAATCACAATATCACTAAAAATTGTTTTGTTGAAAATGTCATTTCATATATTAGTTACACTGCACCTATATCTCTCTATGTGTATGTCATGGTATTAGCCCATGGTATTGTAATACAATCCTATTTACACGTTAAAAATATTCATGGTAAAGTAGGATTGAATCTATATATAACAAGATTCTTAACCATGAGATTCAATCCTACTTTACCATGAATATTCTTAACCTCTAAATACCATGACATACTAATACCACATTCCCAAAAAACCATAACATAGGTTCATATGACATTTTTTTAATTAATCATACCACATGCCCAAAAAACCATAACTTAGGTTCATATGACGTTTTTTTTTATTAATTAGTTTAATTAAAAGGAAAAACATATCATAACTACTTTTCAGATAAATTTTAAGCTTTAATCCATGATTACTACTAATAATATTCTTGTATACCCTGTGAAGGTTAAATTTGAAAAACTCACCTAATAATTATTGAAAATTAACTTAAAATTCTAGAAGCCCTTATTCCAAAACAAACACACCTATTGTCTTAATTAAAAAATATAAAAATATTTTAAATTTATATTATTTCAAATAAAATGAAAGAGAATCTAGGATAGTCTTGTCACATTCATACTATCACATTACATACTTGGAATTGTTATATATATACACGAATTGGAAGATTTTATCTATTTATGAAAACTATCGTTGAGGCACCTAGTGATTACATCAAGGAGGTCTGCAAATGAAAATGAAGAACTAGAGTTTTTGAGGTAGTAGATTAAAACCTAAAGAGTTGAAAGGAGATAACCAACAACACTAATGGGAAAAAATTCCAATGTTTAACTAATGTAAGGCTAGTGAAACATTATAGGTAGAGGAATTTGAGAAGGGCATATCTGACATTTAGGCTTTAGCAAAAAGAAGTAGACATTGGTACAATTACTTGGAGTCCAAAGGTGGTGGATGGTTTGGAGTATACATGGAATCATATTTGAACAACTGCAGTATCCCTAGAATGAAAGGATGACCATAAATTGAGGGGTCATCAAAGGTTTCACATGCCACAAAAGATGGAGGAGGAATCTAACCAAGCCCACTTTTTAAGTGCAGGTGTGATACAAGACAAAACATGCCTTCAACTCATTTTCACCCTCATCCTCTTTTAAAAATTCAAGTTGCTAAGTGATAGCTTCCAATTCTAAGAAAATTTTTTGGATGGACCCTTTGTGAGAATGAAGTTGGGAACAAATTTGTTGAAGACCATTGTAATCCACTATAAATGGAAGGAAAAACCTTGACAATTCTTGATACTATGTTGCTTAAATGAGCAAAGTAGACAACAATGAGTAGAGGGAGGGAGTAAGAATTAACTTGTCATCCTGCATGGAAATGAAAGAAAGTTGAGGTGTAAAAACGAATGAAATTCAACATACAAATTATGCAAGGGAGGAGGACAAAGTAATTTCCATGGGAAGGGGTTGGAATTTCATCAGAGCGAAGTGAGTGGGAAGATATGGTGGGATGTTTCTCCCATGTGGAAAGGTAACTTTCCTCCACCTTTCATTGGAAATGATGGGAGTGATACTTGTGGTTCACATGCTTAAGTTATTGGAATACTACTACCTTGGATATTGAAACTATAAATCCCTTTTCTATCAAGATGTATTTCCTCATTTTATTTCAAACATGTCGCATAGGTTTAAGTTCTTTGTATGTGGAACCAATCAATGTGAATCCTCAATTATGATGATAAAACTTTGATTCTGGAGAGGATATTTTCTAGAATGAATTCTTTGGCATGAGTCCTTTTTTGCATGTGTTAGACATGGATTAGAAAATATCCAAAAGAAATGAGATGAAGAGAGTGGTAAGAATCGAAAATATGGATAACTTGATAAAGAGGATAATCTTCTATTAGGTGTTGGTCATAACCCCTATCTATTTATGCATTCAAAAGTGCATTTTAAACAATAATAAATCAAAATATCACTAAGAATTGTATTGATGAAAAGGTCATTTCATCTATTAGTTAGGCTTCACCTATATATCTCTATGTGTGTGCCATGGTATTAGCCCATGGTATTGTAATAAAATCCTATTTACATGTTAAGAATATTCATGGTAAAGTAGGATTGAATCTATATATAACAATATTCCATGGATATTCAACCCTACTTTGCCATGAATATTCTTAACCTGTAAATAGGATTTATTACAATACCATGGGCCAATACCATGGCATACTAATACCACATGCCCAAAAAACCATAACTTAGGTTCATATGACATTTTTTAATTAAGTTTAATTAAAAGGAAAAAAATATCATAGCTACTACTTTTGAGATAAATTTTAAGCTTTAATCCATGACTACTACTAAGATTATTCTAGTATATCCCATGGAGCTTAACCTCAAAGAATCCACCTAATAATTATTGAAAATTAAATTAAAATTCTAGAAGCCCTATTCCAAATAAAACACACCTATTGACTTAATTAGAAAATATAAAATATTTTAAATTTAGATTATTTCAAACAAAATGAAAAACAATCTAGGATAGTCTTGTCACATTACATACTCGGAAAAAAAATAAATATATATATATATATATGCTAATTGGAAGATTTTATCTATTTATGAAAACTATGATCAGGGCACCTACTGATTACCTCAAGGAGGTGTGCAAATGAAAATGAACAAGTAGACTTTGAGATAGTAGATTAAAGCTTGAAGAGTTGAAAGGAGATAACCAACCACACTAATGGGGAAAAATTACAATGTTTAACTAATGTAAAGCTAGTGAAATATTATAGGTAAGGGAATTTGAGAATGACATATATGTCATTTAGGCTTATCAAAAAGAAGTATACATTAGTAAAATTACTTGGATTCCAAAGGTGGTGGAACGTGGTGGATGGTTTGGAGTAGACATGGAATCATATTTGAATAACTACAGTATCCCTAGAATGAAAGGATGACCATAAACTGAGGGGTCAAGAAGGGTTTCACATGCCACAAAAGATGGACGAGCAATCTAACCAAGCCCACTTTTTCCAAAGAGATGAACATTCTTATTATTCACCAATTTGGGCACCACAACCTCTAATAGGTCAACATGAAGTTTTAAGTGCAGGTGTGCTACAAGCCAAAACATGCCTTTGATCTCATTTTCACTCTCATCCTCTTTCAAAAATTCAGGTTGCTAAGTGATAGCTTCCAATTCAGAGGGAAATATTTGGATGGACCCTTTGTGAGAATGAATTTGGGAACGAGTTTGTTGAGGATCATTGTAATCCATTGTAGATGGAAGGAAAAACCTTGACAATTCTTGATACTATGTCTCTTAAAATAAAAAGGTAGACAAGAATGAGTAGAGGGAGGCACTAAACATTAACTTGTGAACCTGCATGGAAATGAAACAAATTTGAGGTGCAGAAACGAATGATATTCACCATACAAAGTATCCAAAGGAGGAGGACAAATTAATTTCCATGGGAAGGAGTTGGAATTTCATCAAATCTAAGTGAGTGGGAAGGGATGGTGGGATGTTTCTCCCACGTGGAACTGTACCCTTCCTTCACCTTTCATTGGAAATGATGGGAGTGATACTTGTGGTTCACATGCTTAAGTTATTGGAATACTACTACCTTGGATATTGAAACTATAAATCCATGTTTCATCAAGATGTATTTCCTCATTTTCTTTAGAATATGCCACATAGGTTTTGGTTCTTTTTATGTGGAACCAATCAATGTGACTCCTCAATTATGATGATAAAAATTTGATTCTGGAGAGGATAGTTTCTATAATGAAGTCTTTGGCACAATTCCTTTTTTGTATATATTAGACTTGGATTAGAAAATCTCCAAAAGAAATGAGATGATGAGTGTTGTAAGAATCAGAAATGTGGATGCTTTTATAAAGAGCATAATCTTCTATTAGGTTGTTGTTCATAACCCCCATCTATCTTGAGAACATCTCTTCATGAGAACTAGCCCACCACCCTATCCATCCCCTTCACTCAAACCTTCCTTCTCTTAGTTTCCTTTTGATGTTCCATTTAAAAAAAGAGTGAAGGAATTCTTCAATGCCTACCATTTGAGGAAGTTGTATTGAGAGAGATGAAGCTTCCATCATGATTCATGGAATGGCGAAGGAGTGGGAGGGGAAGGGAGAGAGAGTGAAGAAGGGAAAAATGTTAAATCATAACTATCGAGGGAAGGGTCTTGGGGTAGGGAAGAGTGATGGGTGAAAATTTCCAAATTATGTAGGAGAGTTTTGTGGGATACCCTTTTTAGGTGGGCGAGAAGTTGATTGAAAATGGCTTTGTTACAGGCTTGGAAAAGTTTCCAAAGAACATATTTAGGATCAACTCAACATAACTTATTAAATTTTCTTTTTCCTTCAAAGTAACCTCTATAAAGATGCTGTCAATTGTTAGAAACCACGACAATACTAAGAGGGAGGTAAATCAATATTGTGAGATTTTTTTTTTTCTCAAAATTAAAGAATACTAAAACACCAACAAGATCTTTAACAACAATTGAAGTAAGCATCAACACATACATAAATACTAATCTATTCTTAAATTACTTTTACAAAGGCAAGCTTCAACTTTCTTTTACAATGTTCTCTGGCACTTGCCAAAAGGAAGCTACTACTCCTAAATTTATCAACACATACTAAAAGGAGTTACTGCCCTTGATTTATTAGGTACCCCTAATTATTTACTAGCCACTACTAGAAGGAGCTAGAACCCCTAAAATTCAAGCTCCAACTTTTTGGCCATGTTGATCCATCTTTCATACAATTTTCAATCTCGGATAATAGACCTTTACATATAATAATATTGCTTCATATCTTTCACAACTCACCGCCTTCCTTGCATAGATAAAAAAATTTCTTACTCTCTTAAAGACCTTGATGCTTACATACCTCAACCACCTCAAATCACCAATATCACCATTAGAACACCTTTAGCACTTATTCTAATCTCTTATCCTCTAATCAATTAACCACGACAACCAACAACAATATTCTTGCTAATTGAGTTTCCACTTATAAAAAATAAGATCTAATATTTTTAAATTTAGAATGTTAGTTAATTTCATCTCTTAACCTTATGCATGAAATCTTAATTTCAATTTATATTCCACTTTTGTAAAGTCCTCTTTATGTGTTCATGTAGTCTTCAATCTCTTATCACCATTCTCTATGAGAAAATCTTAACTAAACTATTTATTTCATTAATTTTGGTACATTATAAAATCTGGCAGAGATTTTATCTGTAGTTCTAAATATAGCGAATTGCTAGATTTGGCCAAAACTACTCGATACATCATGCTATGCCAAAAATGTCACTAACACATTCATACTACACTTCAACTTTGATGTACTACTAGTTAAAGTGGACTCCTCCAAGTATAGTTTCCAACTTGTTCAAGTCCTAATGCCCAAAGGAACTTTCCACCAAATATGACACAAAAGTGCCAAAACTAGCAACTCATTCATGTTATTTTAGTCAAGACTATAGATTGGTATATCCCTAAGGGCTTATCCACATAAAACCTCACATCCCTTTACAAGTATCGCAATACATTGTTTAAGCCCAAAGGCCCTATAATATTTAACATGGGAAACCTTCACATAACACTGCCTACTTGGCCCTTTATTCTAAGCCTGAAGGGGATTAACCATATGCATCAAACCTTTGCACCCTTAGTCATGAAACATTTACGCAAAAAAAAATGATAGAGAGGCCTTTGGCCCTCGACATTTTATAATGGATCACCTTCACAAACTTCGAAGATGTAACCACTAGGGTGATGTGTCGAGTGGTCCCACCTTCTGATTGTTATATCGCCCCACTTCTGCACCAAGCCTGTATGCCAACTTGTGTTAGTGCCCTATCACTTCGAAAATAAAACTTGCACCACCTTTAGAAACTTCTAAGATTAAATAATTGGGGTGATGTTTCCCTATGGGACTAGTTGCTACACCCACAAACCAATCAAGAAACTTATGGAATTACATGTCTACCACCATGATGTAACATCACCATCCTAATTAGTATGAAATTAACAAGGTGACATCGATCCCATTGTGTCTGCCACCTATACCTATCTACCACATGCCATGCTCTAAGTGGTTCCAAGTGTCACTTGTTTTCATCCCATTTTTCCACCCAAAAATGCCAAATCAACATGACATGTGTCATCATTTTATTGGTGCCATGTGTCTCAAGAATTTTATAAGTTAACATCATTCTACCTTCAGGGATCCTCCTCACCTTTGTCATCCAACCATATTATGCCAAGTGTCCTGTGATTTGTCCATATTATCAAGGCTCCACATCATCGTACAGAGGCGAGGGCTCCCAAACCTATGTTTTCTTGTTGATTATAAATTATAAAAATTTACATCTGGATGAGAAGTTTAGTTGCTAATGATGAGAAACTTCGTGTTTCCCTAGTCCTGTCTCCTTGAAAATAAAACTTTAAGTTTCAAAGGAAACCACAAGGGTAAAATTGATGAGCTTACTTCTTCATGGGTTCTCCGCTTGAATGACTTGTGCCAATCATTACATCCTCCAGCCACGTCCTCGCGCTGCTCCATCACCCCAAAAATTTGGACTTGGGCCTCCATTAGAATTTTCCTTGGACAAACCTGTCACGGTTACATGTCCCCTTTGAGACCATGCACTTTCCCTACTAAGCTTATGATTGGTCCACCTTTGTGCCCTCATGGATGTTCTTTCCTCCTGCATGTTGATTATGTGATAGGGCCCATGGCCAAAACACCAAATTTAGGTCTTCCACCTTTGACCTTTTAACCTTTTAACCTTTGAACTTTGACTGGCCATATCTTTGTATCTATAAAGCCTTTTTTAGCTTCAACATACCATTGGAAATATCTTTCCAAGCACAATCTAATTACAAAATCTCCAAGATATTTTGAGCTAATATAATAAGGAAAAATGGATCTAAATATGATGCTCCAAAAACGAATGTTTCACTTATCTGTTTGCATACAACTGATCTTGACCAATCCATACTTCCTTTGACATCCTTTTCACATCAATGGCAACAACATGTATAGCATTCAACATGTCATATATATATAAATATAATAATTCTTTCAACACCTATTTCAGTGCTTGTTTCTTCACTAGTTAGCTGAATTCTCCATGCAATTGTTTGTACTTTCCTTATCCTCATAATTATGCTATGTTTTTCTTACTTCTCCTTTTTGATATCAACAGAAAAGAAAATAATATGCTCCCCTTGCAACCAATCTCCTCTTGTCATGGTGATCATGTGGACCTGGAAGCTCCCTTTTGATATTATGACTGCTTGTTTTCTAACTATCTTCCTCTTGGAGAAGATTTAGTGGAGTGAGGTAAGAGGTACTATTGCCAATATTTTCCTTAAGCACTCAAATTGATATATTGGGAGAGGTTTGATGAATATATTAGCTACCCTCTCTTTTGTAGGTACATAATCCAACTTTGTAATATGATTTGCAGCTTGCTCTTATGGAAACTGGTACTTGATTGGAATGTGCTTTATCTTGGAGTGAAAAACAAGATTATTGGACATGTTGATTTCACTTATATTATCAAAGATGATTGGTCTTGGTTGGTCATATAGTACTTGTACATCTTGTAGATACTGTTTCATCCATAATATTTGAGTGCAACAAGAAGTTGTTGCTATATATTATGCTTCAATAATAGAGATAAAAATTGAAGATTGCTTCTTGTTTAACCATGAAACAAGGCATTCACCAAGAAATAAAGCACCACCACTAGTGTAACAACCCCTGGTTAAAAGTTCATGTAATAAAAGTTAATAAAGAAAAAATAATACCACGGTTAAGGGACACTTATTCCAAGATGAATGTTGGGAAAAGAGATCTGAGTGGGCATCACTAGATGTGTTTATGGCTAAGGGAAATTAGCAAAGACAATGACAAAGGCATTAGAAAGGAAAGAATGTATTTTTGGCACATTTATTTATCAAAATAAAGGAAAATAGGAGAAAATGAAGGTCAAAGGTCACAGGTGTCATGTGACGAGGAAATTGAAGGAAAATAATGGAAAATGAAGAAAATATAGACCTCATTAATAAAAAGGCTTTTGAGGATCAATTGGAAATATTTTTCTCAAGTTTTTTCTCAACTTTGGAGCAAGGAAGGGAAATAAAGCAAAGGAAGGACAAGGAAAGGAAGTAAATAAAAGGTCAAGCAAGGAATAGAACGATCAAGTAGCTTCAATAGGAATACTTGTAGGTAACATATTGCATGTGTGATTTCCTAGCTGGTTTTGACATGCATGTTGGTATATGGTTCTCTTGTTGTCAGTGGCATGATTTTGTTGGGTTATGAAAATGGTTTTTAGCCTTGCCTTGCCTTTTTATTGATAGCCATGGTGCGATGGGATTGTTTTCTTGGTTTTGAGCTTTGGAATTGCCGGATGGTTTTGAAATCCAAGGCAGAGGTGGTCTCAAGAAAATTCCCAGACACCTAGGAATTCCTTGATTGGTTTTGGTGGGATATAAGGTAAAGCCTAAGGGTGGAGTCTCATTTTAGGGCATAGTAATCCAATGTGGATTATGGTAAAGCCTGAGAGACAAGGAGATGGAAAATTCCTCAAGGAAAGTGATGGAGTCCAGAGGCATTCCAATATCGGTTTGATTTTGTGATCTTGGTGGCAATTTTGGTGAGATCACAGTTTGGTGAGGGTAGAGGTGCTTTAACCTCTAGATTCCCTTGGTTTGATTTGATTTGGTTTATCCAATGAGATCCCACATTCATGCTTGGAGTATGGAACGGGGGTGACTAGCTGAAATAAATATTTGATTCAGCCATACTATGGTTGGGTGCTACATGGAAGTCTCGAACCTAGTTAGTTCTTGCTTATGTTTGATAAAAGTTAAGCTATCTTGCTTTTGTACTTGTTATTAGGTGATATTAATAGTTGCTATTTGTTATTTACATGGTTTAATGTTGGTTATAAGCATGGGGTCCAATGCGGTCCAATGCAACGATACCTCTAAATAAGGAAGATAATCAAGCTCCACACCCAACAACATGGTTATGTGACTAGTTATAGTCAAGGTTATTTCATGTATTTACTTTTAACTAAAAGGATAATGGATGCATGACCTAATTGATGTCAAAACAGTTAAGGGAAGAGGGTGGTGATCCTTCTTGTCAAGTATCATATGAGATATCAATCATTTATGCTCTATCTTGTATTCATTTCCTATAGATTTCATTCATGCCAAGTGTTTGACAGAATGTCAGTCTTGGTTGGGGATGGTCAAGCCTAGTCCTGGAGTCAATTTTTAATTTGTAATTCGTGTGGTCATGTAAGATATGGATCTTGAAAGCTACATGGTTTTTGGGTGGTGACCTGGATTCTAAGCTTGAAAAATGGTACAAATCTCAGATGCATAGGCACAAACATGAGGAGAAAAGTCCTCAGACGCATGAATACCCATGTTGTGCGTGTGTCTAGAATTTTTTCATATGCACCCTTGTCCATATCAATGGAGCATCATGGGTTTTAGTGGTCTAAAATATTAGTGGGACCCAGGGGTTGGTCAAGGGAATGAATGTGGATGCATTTTGGGAGTCCTATAGTAGGTGCAGAAGGTTTGCGTTGTGGGTTTCCATCGATTGCACTTCCTTAACTGGCACATACGGAGTTGAATCATATCATAGTAACTTCTAGTCACATGTTTACCCTAGTTGGCTGATTACTTTGGCAGATGTGGGAAGAGGGCATTACAGTGTGGTATCATAGCATTGTTCACCCCTCAGACTGGATGGGCGATGTGTTGGTCATGCATACATGTCGGTTGTATATGTGCCTCTTATGCTTGTAGTTCATGCGCTTGTTGCATTTGCATGGTTTTGATCATGGTTGTAGTGATGTCGCCATGTGAAGGTTGATGGTGTTGTTGTGTGATTTGTCATCATGAATGTATGGTTATATATGCATCTGTTATGCATGTTAGTGTCTATGTGTTGTTATGCATGCATTTTCATGGTGAAGGTTGTTTTTCATAAGGTCATTTTATGAAATTAAGTCATCATGATGATATTGGTATGTTATGATGCTAATTTGTTGGCTGAGATAGAGTAGGAGATGTAGATCATCAAAGTGAAGATGTAGCATTGGACCTCGAGGCAAGAAAATCTCATCATATAGGCTTGTATGTTGGACATGTGGGTATGTAGGTTAAGGATTGTTATATGCATTAAGGTTGTGGGTATGCATTTCATTCTATTGTTTCCATGGTTACATGAATGATACATTCTAGTTGATCAGTGTATTCATATGCACATGCATCAGATAGCCATGAAGGGTAGTAACTTGTTTTTATATGAATTGTTGTTTTTGTTTTATGTTAGTTAATTTGATGATTATGTTATATTTCATTGATGAATATGTTATATGTAACTTGTAGTTAGCTTGATGATTATGCTATATGTCGTTGATGAATATGCTATATGTTAACTTATAGTTAGCTTGATGATTATGTTATCTGTTGTTGATGATCATGTTATATTTTAACTTATTGTTGTTATATGGTAGTTAACTTGATGACTAGGGTTATAACATGAAGATATGATGTTATATGTATCATACTAATTTGGATTGGTCTATGCAAATGATTAGGGTTATGAGATTCATTCAATATGTTGAGATATTATGTCATACTAATCTAGACTCACTGTGCAGATGTGATTATTATGTATGAATGATAATTGTTTATGAGTTTATGATGTGAACATGTTAGCTAGTGACTATTATGGATATCATGACCTTATTTATGTTTGATTTGATATGTCATGAAGTTATATCATGCTAATCATGATTGATTGTGCATACAAGATAGCCTCCCCTAAGATACATTAATGTATGAGCTTGCTTATGTTGTCTATTGTTGGCTTGAGGGGGCTTGGACCCATGTTTAGAGTTAGTTTTGTTAACCAACAAAACCCTATACTATAACAACTCGCTTGGCGCAGGCTACAGTCTCACCTGAGGTAGAATTGTGGGATGCTAGAATTAGATTTCTGCATCTAGAAGGCTATGTGATGTGGGGGTAAGGCATTTCTTCAGTTTAAGGCTTGATCTGACCTTCGCAGACCCTTATCCTCAAAATTTCTAAACTTAAAGCAATTTCCAATTAAACAGAGTTATGAGCTTCACCTAAGGGTCTAATCATGCATAAAGTAACATATAACAATAGATCTTGATCTTCGCGATGTAATTAAGACAATATTATAAATAAATGGCATTCAACTAAGAATAAATACAGAAAACACATAAGTATACAGTTCGGGCATAAAATTGCTTCAAATACTCTTTATTATTCTAGATATTCAATACATATACTTTTCAGACCCTGCGTACATAGCTCCAGGGGCCTGCACACTCAGTTGTGGACTTACCAAGGTCTCCACACACATAGCAGCAGAAGCCTTCCCCTTCGTCTGATTACATAAAAGAATAATTCAGACTCTAAGCATCAATCATAACATTGAACTTACTTCCCTTAACTTCCTTATGACTCTTCAATGACTCTCTTTTATAGTGTTTACATTACATTACCATGGTCCATGAACCATAGGCGAAGCTTAATACATCTCACCCCTTTAAAAGATAAGGGGCTTTGACTTGCCTAAAAGCCCTCTTGTCTTTTAACAACCTGCGCTACTCGCACTCCGCTCCTCAAAATGCAAAGACTTTAAAAATATATTATTAAAATTTGATTGAGCCTTAGCAAAACTTAACCCTAGGGGACCCCATCCCAATAGGCCCCCAACACAAATATGTGACTCGTCTTAAGTCACCGTACTGGTATGTCCTCGATGCGTGCTTTGATGTCGTTGAATTCTAAATTCAAATCTTGAAGTTCTGATATAAAATGTGCGACGCCATGTCGAACCTCTTCAACCAACTTATCTGTAGTTGGCCCTGTGGCTCCTAAGCTCATCATCCTCTATGTCTACTGAAGGGCTTTCAATTTTCTTTGGACCTTTTGTGATAGTTGGCTTGCTTCATCGGACCACGGTTGCATCCTTACTGAAATGAGAGAGGCCTTTCAACGGAGCTCATTGATCTGAGTCTATATGGTTTTCTCTTCTTAGAGTCTAGCAAACCTCTACACAGGTGCTAAGGTCCACGTTGTTGCACTGATCTCATCAAAATGTGATTGATTCTTGTAGATGTAAGCTTCAATTTTCTATAGATGGGGGTCCTCCTACACCAAGGCCCACATTTCCATCATACTTTAAAAAAAATAAAAAAATCTACAGTCGTTAATTGCAGTGGCCAGAACTTTCATATAGGATTTGATAGCAGCCTAACGCTGCTCTCAGACTTCTGAGGGGTGGTAGGCTGCAGCTTCATCTGAAGCTGCAACTCAAACTACACCTTTCCCATCTCAGCCCTAGATTATTTCACTTCGGCTGCCAGCTTCTGTAATTTCTCGTTCGTTGTTTCCTCTTCTCGAATATGGAGCTTGGGAAGCTCACTGCATACCTGCACTATTTCTTATTCTAGTTGTTGACTACACACAACAAACTTTTCTCATTCTTTTAGCACATGTGACTTCTACTCAAACATTTGCTGTTTGTTAGTATTGACTTCACTGATGACTAGTAATGCCCATTGTTCCTGGACCCTAAGCTCATCTGACACTCCTTGATGCAACTCATGCAATGGCTAAATGGGAAGTGCCACAAGGTTAAGGCTCAAGTTCTTCATATGCAATAGGCAAACCCTATCCTCTTAAGTCTCAACATGTAATGATCCCTCCGACAACTTCATTACACAAAGGTCTGTGGTAAGTACTGTTGTTAAGGCTATCTCACTCGCTTGCTTCAGGCTCGCTTAACCCAGGCTCACTTAACCCAGGCTCACTTTTATAATTCCTATCTGTACCTTCAATTCATTAAGGCCTTGTTGGACCTTCATCGATACTGATTGGTATTATTCTTCAATGTTTCCCCAAATATCTTTTGTCAAAGATCTGACGACATCCCAAATTTATCAAAGTCCCCCTCTGTAAGGGATAGTGTCTTGGCGTTAACGGACTTGTTCGATTTTTGTTTCTTCCGCATATTGTTATCACACTGCTTCTGTCGCTTCTTGATAATGAACAGAGACTCAAAGTTCTCTGTGCCCACAAAAGGGTTTGTGCCACCTTCTTCCTCCTCTGTAGTTTATGCATCAACTGTGTGCGCTATGTCTCCAATGCAGTGGGTTCCTTCAGGTCAATTGTGACCTTCTTTGGATCTTTCTTTGGGTCTTTCTTCTTAGTCTTTCTCTCTATAGCAGTCTTGCTTATGTCTATTCCTGTCATCGTGTTAGTTGGGATGAGCCAATTGCTCGACCACTTACTGATAATGGCCAAAATATTTTCTTCTACTACCAAATATGGCAGTGCATGCCAATATTTTGCCAAATCCTTCTTGGCACATATATATACATTGTGAAAATTGGCCTTGAACTTTGCAACATTGCGGTATTAAGAAAATAGGGTAGGTGATAACCATGGTCATTTTTTAGTCACCATGTGTAGGTCCATTTTGAATGGAACCCAAAACATCTTATTCTCCATGGACCTTGTAGGGTCTTTGGATGCCCACAACGAGTAATATCGTGCAGCTTCACATATATGTGGGTGCACCATGGGGAACTGCAATTCCTTGTGTGCTCTCCAGGCTATTAATGCAATCACAAGTAACAACCAGACATAATGAAATGGTTTTCCTTCCTCTTGTGCTTCACAGTGATCATCTAGGAATTATCGACATAGGTACCCTGCTCAGTTGAACTGGACCCCCTGGTTACACTTCGTAGCCAAGGAGACAATTTGGGGCTGACACTTCATTTGTGCAACACTTTCTCATAATATTCCTAGACAAAATAGAGGCAGAAAAATACACAACCTGATCATTGATAGAGCTAACGGTGTAGCCCCAAGACTTCTTAATCAATCCAAAATCACTTTTCATTTAATATGCTAGTTTCTTCCCCTATGACTTTCCTACAAAAGCATCAACCAGATTCGCCTCCTAACAAGGTAATGTGGTAATCTATTTGATTAGGATCTCATCAATAGGTATGGGTGTCCTAAGCCAAAGGCACTCATCATGCACCAGAGCCAAAAATTGGTGCACTCAGATAATATTTATATTACTACGCCCAAAATGCGGAACATATAGCCAATTCAACAATCTTGCGCGTTGAATTCTAGTAGGCCACTTCATTGGTTCAACTTGTGTGGTGTCTGCTTCTTCATAATATACAGATCTCAGGTACTAGTTGGGCTCAAACTATGGGGTATTTACTTCGATCATTTAATGTCAATCTTCGATTTTCATGTACGGTACCCAAGCCAACAATTCCACTCAATAGGTGCATCTTCAGGTAACAATGGAGTTAAAACCTTATATTTAATAACATCTGGGTCCTTCATGACTTTGGACGTTGGCTTCTATAGTGCAAAATGTAGAGGCAATCTAGAAATGGATTCGACTTCTTCGACGTTGATTTCTTCAAGGTCAACAGCCCATTCCTCCTCATCCAAATCCTGTAGTTCCATTGATTGCTTGTTTTTATCCATTTTTTCCTTCTATCTCTGCTGAGTTGGAACTTTCTACAGTGATTGCCAAACTGGGGTCTACTACAGATTTTTTTGCTTCTTAGCTGTTGTTGCTGAGGAAACAAGCTGCTTTCTAGGGTATATCAGGGCCATAATATGGGCTAGCGGTGCATAAGTCATGGTATATCCAAACCCTCTCTAAAATAATTCCTTCTCCAACTCTACCCAATTACACTCAGACATCCAACAATTCTCTCGGCTCACACTTAGGTGCGAAATCATTAAATAAGCTCATTGAAAGTGAAGTGTTTGAATGTGGAATGGGGTGCCATATTTATAGCCTTTTTAAAATTAAAACCACTTGATTCCCTCCAGATCTCCCTCATTAATGCATTTTTGGTGGCATATTTTCATAGATATGCTCCTTAACTGCATTTTTCTCCCTCCTTTTAATGGAAAAATTGTTGTCAAATCAACTATAGTTGTTCCAACAATCACTTTTTGGGAAGGCTGCTTGGGACCCCTCCTTATGGCACATTTACCTCGTCCCAGCTTCCACTTGCACCATTTTCCTAAACAACACGTAGCCCTCCTTCGATAGAATTTTCCCTCGATAGTGTAGTTTATAGTCCTACACTCTCTTTCAATTGCGAGAAGCACTAAGATTTTCCTTCTATAATTTAGTCATTGCATAGGGGTGGGGTCATCCCTGTAAACCCTCAATATACTTCAATTAATCCTACTAGGAAACACTTCCCCATTTAGCTTCACAAGTTGAACTACGCCACCATCTGAAATATCCTTAATTACGTAAGGGCCTAGCCAATGCATCTGAAACTTCCCTAGAAATTTGGTAAACTTGCTATCATACATCAAGACCAAATATCCATTCTTAAAAGTACGCTTCTTAATGTGATGATCATGCCATTCCTTTTCTATAGATTTCTGCACCTGCTAATGAAATCTAGAAAAAAACAGTCTTCCTCTAATGCAAGTAGATGTGCTAGGCGTTCCTCCATTATGGTGTGATCTGCCATCTTGGTTACTGTTGCGATCCTGAGGCTGGGTACTATATATTCCATCAACATCACTGCTTATTGTCCATAAACTAGTCAAAATGGTGTTTTCCCTGTCAATTTCTTAAAGGTCATCCTATATTCCCATAAAATCGTGGGTATGCACACATCCCAATCATTCTTATTAACATTGCAAACCTTTGTTAGGGAATTATTGAAGATCTTGTTGAAAGCTTCAACACTTCCATTCACTTGGAGATGATATGGTGTGCTCTTCTGATGGTACATATGGAATTATTCTGCTAAAGCCACAATTGTCTCATTCAAGAAGTGTGAACCTTTATCAGTCATCAGAATCTTCGGGCATCCAAATCTTGATAGAATAAATTTGAATATAAACTTTGCAGAAGTTTCCACGTTGCAATCCTTCATTGGTTGTGCCTCGACTCACCTGGTTAAGTACTCTATCGCAATGATAATATAGCGTTCTCATGTCTTCTTCCCTGGTGGATGAATAGCCCCAATGAAGTAAATTTCCCATTTATCAAATGCTTGTAGTGTGACTTGTGTATTTAATGGCATTTCATCCCTTCGTGATGGCCTCCCTGTCCTTTGGCAGACATCGTATGCACTACAATACTCCTTAAAATATTTATGTACTGTATGCCACCATAATCCTGTCCGCAGAATCTTCTACACAATTTCCTTGCCTACATAGTGTCCTCCAATGACACCACCATGTCCTTCAACTAGAATATTGTGTCTTTCATAGTCAAGCACATATGGGTATAGAACTTCATCCAATACCATCTTATATAAGTGTCCTACAATAATGAAAAAATTTATAGCCATGACACCTAATTCCTTATTTTTCTATGTCATATAACCTTCAGGAGCTACGCTAGTAGATAAAAAATAAATATTTTCTGCAAGATGCTCATCCATGACTCTAACAGTAAATATTGTGCGTTAGGTAACCCTTCATCAATATTAGTGGACTCTTCACCATTCTTGATTTGAGAGAGGTGATCAGGTCCAACATTCAATCTCCCGAGCTTAACTATAACTTCAAAATCATACTCCTAAAAAATAAGCAACCATCTATAGGTTCCCCCCCCCCCCCCCCCCCTCCCCCACCCCAACAAAATAGGCTTATTGACCAAGTACTTCATGGCAGAATGGTCTATGTACATTTTAAAGTGTGCACCTAGCATGTAATGTTTGAATTTTTGTAGTACATAAACCATGGCCAATCCCTCTCACTTTGTGGTTGAATAGTTCTTCTCTGCCTTATATAGTTTTTGACTAGCGAAGGCAATCGGGTGATCAATATCTCCTGCCCCTAGTTGAGTTAAGAGAGCTCCCAACGCTATGCACATGAAATTACTTCTCTCAATCTAGGAATACTACAATTGGTGCCATAACCATATTTTCCTTGAGAATATCCAATCTCTTCTGGCAGTCTCCGTCCCAATAGAATGTAACATCCTTCTTCAACAGCTTCTCCATGGGTACAGTGATCAGTGCGTATGCCTTAATAAGCCTCTTGTAGTACCCAGTATGAAACAAAGTCACGTGTAGCTGCTTTACATTCTGAGGATTCAAATTGATAATTACAACAATCTTAGCATGGTCTACCAACAATCCTTCCTTACAGACAACATGTCCCAAAAGTATTCCATAAGGTAGAAAAAAATTGCATTTCTTCAAATTCAAGGAAATATAATGCTTTCTACATGTATCCAACATCAAGTGCAGACTAGATACATTCTTCTTGACCAAGCTAAACACTGTCTAATCATTGAAGTAGACTTCCAAAACTTTATGAATGAATTCCTTGAACGTTGCGACTACCACGCTTCAGAATATTGCAGAAGCATTTTTTAGTATGAAAGGCATGACAGTATATTGGAAAGACCCCAATTCTTAGCGAAGGTAGTCTTGCTTCTATCCTTTGGCACAATCTTAATTTGGTGATATCCTGAAAATCCATCTATGAATGAATAAGCTTCATACCCACCAACATTTTCTAGAACTTCATCTGTAAAATGCGTAGGAAATGGGTTATGTACACATGCATCATTTAACTTCTGCAGATTAACACAGATTCTGATATCACCGTTCATTTCCTTCTCATAGACCACCATAGCATTGACCCATTCTGATTGTTCTAAGGGCTCAATAATTTTTTTCGTGAGCATCTTATCGAGTTCTTCTCTTACCTTTTCCTTGTCTTTGGGATTCAACCAATATGGGTGATGCTTAACCGGCTTTGATCTAGTTTGAGATTGAAATTCATCACACCCAAATCTCCTACTATCCCCTTCAAGTCATAGAACTTAGTTGGAAATAAAACCTTATATTCATGTAATAATTCAACAACCTTATCCAATGCGTTTTCATCCCAATAGTTGCCAATGTTCGCGAATTTCGGTTCTATTTCTGAGGCAATATTTGCCTATTTTGTGCTCATCGGTTGTGAGTTATTGGGGATCTCCACATTAGGTCTAGAAAATTTGCACACTCCCTCTGACTCAAGGATATTAATATTCCACATATCCTCATCGCCTTCTTCCATAGTAACATTATAACATTCCAAAGCATGTTGTAGTTGTGTTGGGACATGGTTCCCTAGGGTCAATTTTGGGGGAAAAGCCCGAGTTTTGGGGCAAAAAACCCAAGTTTTATTGTAAAAAGTGTAAAGTCTCCTAAATTTTTGGTTGCGGAGGGTGTAGATAGTAAAGTGTCATAAAGGGTTTTACCCTTCTTTTATGTAAGTTGTGTCAGCTTGTATAGACCTACCCATGGTTCACAGACCGTGGGATTGTATAAAACGTGGAGCCTTAGAGAGTCTAAGACAAGTAGATATCAATGAAGATGAATGTAATGGGTCAGTAGAAGGAAGAGAGAAGAAGTATTAGAGTAGAAGAGAGGATCTGTAGATGTGTGCGCAGAGGCCTAGAGTAGAGTCCATAGCTGAGTGAGCGGACCCTTGCAACTAAGTGCGCAGGAAAGTCTTGAGTGTGTAAGAAGAAATGAAGTATTAATAAAGAGATTATTCCTTAAATTCCTGTGTTTTTATGAATGAATGCACTATTATGTTATGATGAATGATGGGTTTATGATTTTATATTGTATTGATGTGCGATTTTACATGATTTATCTTGTTATATGGACGCAAGTAATAATAACTCTTTACGCGAGGAATATCTTGTTGCATGCTAAAATTATCGAACACTTAATTCGATTTGGGTAAATACTGAATTAGGAGTAATCATAGAGGCACATAAGTGGTTGATTCACCTTTTTAGTGTCCGTGAAAGATAGTCGTGAATGTTCAAGGAGATATAGAATCCGATTAAGGGAAGTTATATCAATAAGCCCTAAGGGCTTATTGATCTGCACGAAGGCAGGTTTAGGGAATAAAATGAAATTACACTAATCTCTGGGTGCGGAAAATTGGTTCCAACATTCCCCCATACTGCTTCGGGTGAGACTTCAATTTGTGCTCCACAGGTTGACGCCGAAAGGACCAATAGTGTAAGGATTTGTTTGGAAAAGCTAACTCTAATCCTGGGTTAGGAACCCCTAATCTAACAAATGGTTCCGTTGTCGGGACCGGGATCTGCATAAAGAGGTGTGATGTTGCATTGCTAGAATCTAACAAAGAATGAAATTAATGAGTGGTTGGATAGAAAGATCCAAGAATTCATGGTGCAAGGAAACATAATCTGAGATTGACGAAAGGACAATGGTTGGATAGGTTTTTGTACATAGAAATACACAAAATTTTCTTTTGTTCCTTCCTGTCAAACTATACGAGTGGATTGCTAAATTAGTAGATGGCCAGGGAAGGTGGAGGCTTGACGGTCCAATAATATGGACCCCGAAGCTAGTGCGGAGATTGGAAGCCTTTGAAGATAAGATCACGTGCACTGTCGATCACTGGCTTGATCATGTCATAGGAGGATTTGTTATAGAATTCATGATCAATACCTCGGTCAACTATAGTGAAGCAGAGCAACGCTTCTTCAAGGGACTGTGAGGTAATTATTCGAGATATTTGAATACTTGGATTAAAATGCTCTTGTGAGAAAACTAGGTTATGTAATTACCTTGATGTTTGGAGCTATGCGAAGTGGAGAGTTATTCAAGGATAGAGGGAGAATATACCCTAATTATAGCCCACTTATTAAGCCTCCTCTGAGTGACGACGAAGGAGCAGCATAGGCTTGACCGTAGAGCATTGTCTAGTTAATAAGCCAAGGGTTCTCGTGCATACCCCATCCACCCACACCACCTCCATCTTCACCTCCATAGCATACACCTTCGCCCACCGCCATCATTCAATATGGCGAATGTAGTGAAATTTCCCATTTACAAAGGCTTGGGAAACGAGGACCCAAACTGGTTCTAGTTCATTGCAAAGGTCATGTGGATAGCCCATAATATTATAGATGATCATATGAAGAAAGCAACATTGGTTATTGCTTTACAAGATATGCGCTTACATGGTACATTAAGTACTACATCGATAACCCGATGGTTGTGTTGACAGACATTTAGACTGCGTTGAATAAGGAATTCAATAGGCCCAAGTCTAAAGTGCAATCAATTGTTGGATTCAAGGAAATGATGATGAGGCTTGGGGAAACACCCTGGGAGCTGGATCATAGATTGAAATTCTAGATCCATGAAGCTAACATGAACCTTACAGATGGACAACACCACGAACAGTTTGTAGCTTTGTTCTTGCCTCACCTAAGGGTTTCTTTATCACAGCAAAATATTGGGACCTAGTGGAGATTGCAATGAGGTTGCATGAAACACCGATTCAAGATGTTGCTTTGGGAGTTCAGCAGATTCACGTGGAGTTACAAAATCATTTCCTAGAATTCCAAAGTCTAAAGAAAGATAGAGCGGCTCGACCGGAGGTGCACGAAGAAGTTTAGTGCATAAAGTGTAAAATCTAGGGGCATGATAAATATCACTGCATTGTCTTCACAAATTGTGGTGAAGGAGGAGGGCCAATGCCTTTGAGGCCAGAAGCTCAAGCTGAGCCAAGTATAGGGCCTGTGCTGTGGTGCGTTGTTTATCAAGTAGCTGGAAAACGTGTGATAGGCAATTTTCAATTGTTGCAGAAATTTGTAAAGAAATTACAACAACTCTTCTGCAACTTTTGCAAATCAGTGGTCCACGATGAGCATAACTATCATAGATATGAGTTGATGGTGGAAAGAACGCCCATTTATTGAAAGTAGATAGAAACTCAGCCTCTGAATCAAGGTGTTGGTGTAGCGCAAAGAGGATATTAGGGGCGCGGATGAGGCTAAGGTGGAGCAGGACCTATGAGAGGTCGAGGGACAGTTATCTGCTACAATTGTGGAGTGCTAGGACACTACGCATGAGAGTGTATGAACCCGACGTGCCTATCATGTCAACACTGTAATCAGTTTGACCATGCAATAGAAGACTACCCTGTATTGATAGCTAAAAGACAAGGGAATAGGACGCATCCTCAGCAGCCTACCTAGAAACTGTAGATGATGAGGGCTGAACCCTGCGAAGAAGATCCTAATGTGAGTATCGTGGTGTGGAGTGGAATGGCGACTAACAAAGATAAAGGAAAACAACCTGAAGAAGGTGAGTGGTTCCGTAAGGCTCTAGAAAAGGAGGTTGGGTTTGATTTGCAGTGCGTGAAAGAAACATTTATGGAAGCAAAGAAAATCTTCGTTGAGGCCTCTACCCGAGGAATTCAGGATTATGTGTCTAAAGAAATGGACCCCTCCATGCTAAGGACCTTTTTGGAGACTTGTATGAAGCTGCTACATGATATCAAGGCTATGAAAGGGTTACAGAAGTTGATAAATATATGCATCGGTAAATAAAATGCTCTTAAAGGACCTCGCCTAGTTAGGAAAATTGATAAGCATAAGGCAACAACAAGGTGTGAGATGAGGCTCACTACGCAAATAGGGGAGTATGAAATGGATCAAGTTATTCTGGACTTGGGGTTGGATGCGAATTTTTTACCCAAACAAACATGGGAAAGAATGGGGAGACCTGCACTGCAATGGTATTCGATTCAATTGAGGATGGAAAATCAGTAGAAGATTATCCCCATGGGAAGACTGCAGGGAGTGACAATAGATATTGAAGGCGTGAGCGCGTTGGTTGTTTTCGAAGTGATAAAGATTGTCGATGACAACAAGCCATACCCTATGCTCCTTGAGATCAACTGGGCTATTGACATGAATGGGATAATCAATTTGAAGAAGCGGGCATTGTCTTTTGAGAGGAAATTGTTCCATGTAGTAGTACCTTTGGACCCTGCAGAAGGACCACATTATACTAAATCGGTTCGCAATTATGAAAGTAACAATGATTTGGACTAGATCTACAAAATAATAGTGCAAAACCAAGATTGGGTGAATTTGACAATAGATGGACACATTACATGGGACCGCGAAAGTTCTTGTACATTAGATTCAAATGAGGAGTTGGAACACTGGCAAAATAGGTTGCATGAGGTATCTACGCTGCGTTGTAACATGATGACTAAATTTTTGCATTGTGTATCATTGGAGTAAGGAGTTTGCCTTATTATGATGGTCTAACTGACATAGATAAATTTTTGGATTCCTTTGAAGGGGAAGTGCCTGAGAAGCATCACTTCCAAGCACTGGATTTGGTGCTACGTGCTACGCCCGCAAGATGGTGGGGTACACATAAAGATATTTTTGATTAATGGCGTGAATACTGAAGGATGATGGGGTTGCGGTTTGGTCACCTAAAAGTGTGATTGACAAAGAAATATGATGGGAGGAGTGATCCGCGTGATCACTAAGCAAAATGGACTAACGCTTATGGGGCAGAGCCACAACTAGAGTGGGTGCATTTGTACTGTCACACTTTGGATGTAATACCAATGAATTGGTACCTGGAAATAGAGCTCCGCCATGCATTGACGAGTGGGATATTTTAAGAAAACGCTTCTTAATGACATTTAGCTTTGAAGATGGGTTCGAATGTATTGACGAAGCGACATTTAGAATACCACATGATCTCTTGGATTTGATTCAACCAGATTGGACAACCCAGCTGCGCCTTGCACTGGAATGCTACAATATGACTGCTAAAGAAGAAGACAAGGATCCAAGGAACATTAACATCCTCGAGGCAAAAGGCCACTGCGAAGTTGAGGGACCACAAATAGAGAATCTAGATATCACCGCACCGCTGAAAACTAGACAAGTGAACATTGGAACAAAGGCGGAGCCAAATTTTGCGAAGATATGGAACTACTGGGATGATACTACGGTGGATAAGGTCGCTGAGTTGCTCCATGAATATCAGGATTTTTTTCCCACAAAGTTTTCGGACTTAAAACGCATCATAGGCAATTTGGGAGTGACCAAAATAATGTTGAAATTAGACACGAAACCTGTTAAGTAGAGGCCATATCACCTTCACTAAGTACAAGGAAAAGGTCTGCTTGGAGTTGGACAAGATCTTGGCAATAGGTATTATTGAACCAGTGGAGGAATCTGATTGGGTGAGTCCAATGGTAGTTCATGAAAAGAAGCAAAAGGATGAGATAATGATTTGCGTAGATCTTAGGAAGTTGAATGATGCTTGCATTCATGATCCTTTCCCAACACCATTCACAGATGAAGTGTTGGATAATGTTGGTGAGTAGGAGGCCTATTCCTTCACAGATGGGTTCTATGGATACCATTAGATAAATATTGCACCAAAAGGCAGGAGTAAGACTACCTTCGCGACTAAGTGGGGATGATTTCAGTATACGGTAATGCCTTTTGGACTTAAGAGTGCGCTGACAATCTAATATTCATTAAGTATTTCCAATTGAGCTATGCCAAGAGGACTAATATTCATTACTTATTAATTATATGTAACATTAAAAAGAATTATTTGTCATATTACATATTTTAATATAATTAGATTTGTAACATTTATTACATTCTTATATATAATTAATATATGTTTATCATTAAATTACTATTTATGAGATTTCCATTTATTAATTATATTCATTAAAGATAGATTAATACATAATAATATAGTAGGGTTTTTAAGCAGACCACTTATAGTTTTTGTTTTTTTGTTTTGTCTTTTATTATTTATTCCCCGCATTAGCTTATATTTCCTTGAGAATATTCCCGATAATGGATCCTCTTTTGGATTTGAAACGTTGAAAATTTTGGAATAGTACTGTGGAAAATCTGAACGATTTATCTACAAAAGACCCAAATATGCCTAGAAAGAGCATAATACCTTAGAGACAATACACAGACAAAGTCGTGTAACTACCTATCAGGTAATCCAGTATAATTCTGATGGACTTCACCGGAAAATACCGTCGCATTGTAAAAAAAACATAAACTTCATAACTTAGGCACCCCAAAGACTCAAACTCTAAAAGCAAATACCCTGGAGAACTAGAATTTCCCATTGACCTTTAAACTCATCCAAGAACTAAATGATATAGACTAGCAAACTAAACACAAGTTTTTGAAAGACCCACAAATTCAATAAGCCAAGATCGAGAACTGAAAATTTCCACAAGATAATAAATTTAACACACTCACCAACTCAACACTAAATTGAACCCTCATAATCAAGAGAATTCTCGAGCACCACTGAAGCTCTTCTGCAACATATTCCCATTCCAGAAAACCAATATCACGCTCTCCATAGAAAAAAATATCCACAAAGAAAACAAATATCCAGTAAACAAAGGCTAAGGTCCAACCCTCATCTCCACTCTCACCTTCTCCTATAAACCCTAGAACCTCCTTTATGACACCCATTTAAAGACACCAATTATAGGCCTACATGCGACTTTGAACAGGCTCCTGCCGCACCCCTCCGTGATTTTAATAGAAAATACATTTTGGAGGTGTTGGGCACAACCCCCAACCTTCCTGTTTCTTGAGAAATAACATTCCCATCAGGGGTATCCCTTTTTCCCTTTTAATTAAATTGATTAATTGAAAAAAAAATCATATGAATGAGTATCCTATGAAATGAGTTATGATTTTTTGGGCATGTAGTATTGATAAGCCATAATATTGGTCCATGATATTATAAAAAACTGTGTTTGCATATTAAGAAAAGTGAGAGCGAATCTCCATTGTTTGGAATATTGTTACATTTTTATATATACATGAAATTCATTTTTTAATTTAATTTAATTCAGAGTTCATAAATTATAAATTGCTTTTCTATTTCTACATATATTGCATCTCCAAACCTAGCATCCATATAAAATAACAAGAGTAATAAGAGTATCAAAGAATATATTTTTTTTAATCTAATATCCAAATATTATAATTGTTTTCAAGTTCATAATAATGTTTTCACCATAGATTTGTCTTTTTCTCAATTTTGAGATATTGTAAGAAGAAGATTCCTCCTTGACATATATAAAATATTATATATGATCTTCTTGGATTTAATTATATGTATTAATTGCTTGCCAAGATCAATATAACTAGAATCAAGAAAAAGAGTGATGACTACACTAGTGAGAGATGGACCAAAAAAATAATATACAATATCATCAACATAAAGAATATATCACCACAATAAAGAAGAAGAAGAGTGATGACTATACTAGTGAGAGTTGGGCCAAAAGACTAATATACAATATCATCGACAAGAAGAAGAGCACATAAAGAAGAAGAGTGATGCCTATAGCAGTGAGAGTTGGACTATTTGGGACAACACAACCTACTTCCTCTAAAGGCTCTTCTAACTTATAAATGTATATGACAAAAAAGATAGGGGATGAGAAACATCCTCTCTTGACTCTAATGTTGCACTTAATTTCTTCTAACCAATCCTCAATGGTTCTAAACATGGAAATAAGATTCTCCTACAACCTTGTCACAATAGTCCTCAACTAAAAATGAACATTTCTCTCCTCGTACCTCTTCCAAAGATTTTTCCATGGAACATGTTTATTCTTTAATAACACATTTTGCCATGGTTTATTATGGTTCACTATATTTAACTATGGTTATTTATGTTTGACCATATTTGAATATGGTTGAATATATATGAATATGTTAACCACACTTGATTAAGATTCACCATGTTTAAATATCTTTAACAATAACTTGCCCATAATTGATTATATGTAACTATCATTAATGATATCTATATAAACTTTGTAAATAAATTATGTTCTTACATGATAATGCTGACTCTTATTTTGAAATATAATCTCTTCTTCTAAAGTTTTATCCGTAAAAAATGTTTACCCCTCAATAATATATTAGTTATAATAATAACTTATAATTAACATATTTATTAATAGTTCATACTATTTAATTATTATTAGTTATATTTAACTATCTTTGAGTATAATTAACCATAATTAATTATGATAAAATATTTAAATATTCTTAACCATAACTTTTCCATTAATTAATTAGAGTTACATGTAAGTAGCATTAACCATGCCTCACTATGTAAACTTTGTAAATATATTACATTCCTGCATGATAATATTGACATTTATTTTGGAATATAATTCTTTCCATACCTTTTAATCAGTTATAAATATATATGTTAATATTGATGTATTAAATTTTTATTTTTAAATAAATTCTTTTCATATTGAATTAAACTTCTCTTAATATAATTTTATCAATGGCCATATTAATATAAATTTAACTTTTATTTTTTCATTACAATTTTATTTTTTATTTTTTTTTTTTTTTTAAGGTACTTTAAAAAAGATTGAAATATCTTTGCAGGGAGATGATATTTCATGGAACATTTTAATAACTATTTTTTTATTTATGAGTTATTAAAAATAATATTATTAAATATTATTATTAAATTTAAATTGTTTTTATATAATTTAAATCAGTAACCATTTTAATATTATAATATAAAAATTTAATTTTTTTCATAATAATATATCTTATTTTTATTTTTTTACAAAATTTGATGAATAAAATTTGCACTTATTGGGTGTGACATGAAAATGGTGGTGGTATAGGAATTTGTGCCCAACAATCTAGTAACTATCATTATGTTGAGCATTCAATTCAGGCATGTTGTGCCCACCTCCATGTATGTAATCGCATGTGAAATAAATTGATTTGTAAATTTCTTAGAGAGACTAAATTCTACTTTCAAGGGATTATCAGTTTGGGAGTTCCTCGGCCCCCCCAACTCTCCTCAGTGGTTTTGCCTAGAACCTCGAAGCAGTAGGATGGGTGAGAGTGTTGTGAACAAGCATGAACATATAATCAGTGCGAGGGTGAAGCCATTATTGCAAGTTTGATGTCGTCGTTATGGGATTACAATTATTCTTAGTTTCTTCAATTTATCTTCTAGTTCAAACTACCTTCAATTGGAAGTTGTGTCTCATCCTTTACATGGTAATTCTAATAGTTTTCATGATTTTTAGCTATACAACTGTGTCATGGGTTAAAACTAGACGTGTTGATAGGGGGTTTGTTGCTAGTTCTACCAATATAAATTTACTTATTGGTTAACCTAGGGTTCAATTGGTTTGGCTTTTAGGTCTAAGAGGGGTTTCATTATGCTTCAATTGTTCCCTTCATATGTGTCAAGAGTCTTATTGCGAGGATATGTTGTGCCGTTGGTCTTATCCTTTCTAGGTCGTCAATCTTTGTAGTTGGATCTATAATGGGGTTTGATAGTCAATGTCTTATTTTTGGCAATGAGTATATCAATTTGTTTTTTCTTGGGTATTTTCTTGTAGTATTGTGCAATGGTATTTCTACATTAGTGGCTCTACCAATGGGAGGCTTTACAAATTTGTGAATGTGTCTTGGTTCAACATTTGTCTTGTAAGTTGGTACACTAAGTTTTTTGATGAAAGTATAAGTTAGCCCATAGCGTGGGCCTTCCTTGGAATGATGTCGATATTAGTGTGCTATTTTTTGGGCATGGGAGAGGGCCTCACTTTGATTTAGCTCACATATTCTCTAATCATGTAGCACTTTACTACTTCGTCTCTGGTTTTGACCATGAGAATTCATTTGAGGTCATCCAGCTAAGAATGGCTATGAGGTCTCAAGTGCAATATGAATTGGAAATTCAAGTGTTTTTCGATTTTGGTTTTTTTCTTTTGTTGTATGGTTAGTTCAGAGTTGGTTTATTATCATTGTTGTCTTAATTATGAAGCTTTGAACTTAGATCCTAAGACAATAATTTTATAGTGCTTTATTTGTTGTTCTTCAATTAACTAAAGTGTCTGTACTTTCATTGAGATACACCCCCTTTGGCTAGCCATCATGCAGAGACAATGTATGAGGCATAGGAGAGGTAAGGAAGGTGGTGGATCTCAAAACCAAAACCAAGACAACCAACATGCTTAGGAGGCCACAAACTCCTTCCATTTGACTATCCTTGAATACATCCTTAATGAGATGTAGAATTTAGAAGCAATGATGGCGAGAGACGAACATGTAATTTATGATTCAAAACATTTGGAGGAATTTGGGCAATTGATAGTGGATTTTGGTCACACAGGGTTGCAGGAAGTAGTATTTCAAGGCAATTTCTTGTACTGCAAAATTAAAACCTTGATAGGAAGAATATTGATGGAGAGGGCATGTAGATCAATATAGTATCTTTGCACACCTTATTGCTGTGAAATGTGAATAGTGAAAGATGTGATTCCATATGGAGAGGATGGATGCCCTGCTAGTCCACATCGAGCATCACACTCTGCCTATTGTCAATTCCTTTTCTCCTCCATGATCCATTTCTCTAGATTTTGCACGAGTAAACACTTCTAATTGGCTATAGTTAGATAACTTCCATTATTTCCTTTTGTTATGTTATTGAAATTACAATGCTTACAATTTTGGTCTTGCTACTCTATTCACTGATGGTCAGAAATACATACATGGTTTTGCAATGGACAAATTGAGAAATGTTGAATATTAGTAAATTTATAGACTATATTAAATCCTTTAATGATTAAAATTTAAAATCTTAATCATTTATTGCCTTTGCATATTTCATTCATTTGGATAATGCAATAACCACATTTTATTAGAATGTAGTTCTTCATATATGTTATGTTACTTTAAGAGCCATATAGAGACATAGCACGATAATGTATGAGTGCTTATTACAATAACAACAACTATTGGAGGAATCACAGCCTTGCTCGAATCTTGAATCGAGGATTTGGTTGCTTTAGACCTTATTAGATTTGGAATAGTTATTGGACAAATTATAACACTGCTTGAGTATTGAATCACTGATTTGACTGCCTTAAACTTGGTTCTTTTGGCCACTACAATTTGAGGAGGAGGTGAACCTTGATAACGGCCACCAGCCCTAGGCTTGCTACAATCGTTATAAATTGAAGCAGGAAAATTGCACGTACTGCATTTTACAATGTCACAAGTACTGGCCTACTGTATTGTATGACTGAAATCGGCTCATGTCTTAATATTGGTAGAGCTTATTACTAGGTTATAGGATATTAAGTGCCATTTTGTTGTATGTGCTCACTATTAGATTTATACTTGTTTAAATCTAACCATGAGCATATATAGCCCAACCCATTTTTAAATATTGCTTGCTCTTAATATTCCTAGTAGCCTGGTGTTTGAGAGAAAGAATTACCATTGTCAAACTTTATCCTTTGAGCAAGTTTGGTAATGTTATATACAATGGTTAAATCCATGAGTTATCATTGAGTTACTTACCACTTTTTAACCTAGAGTAAGTATTTTGGTAAAGAATTTACTTACTTAACTAAGTAGGCTAAGTTTTCACAAATATATATCCTATACATAAGTAATATTTTATAAATAATTATATAATAATTACTAATTCTCATAAACTCTCATTAATATTTAAAAAGTCGCTAATATTAAAAAAACTTTTAAACAAGTAAGATGTATAATGTGCAAATTGTGTTGAATAAGCAACTTAAATATGTGAATTTATCGATTTTTATTAATGTCAAACAATATATATTATATATTATTATATATATATTTTGCTATTTTCTTTTTGTATCTGGTATTTATTTTTTATTTATTAAAATTAATAGAAAATTAAAAAAATCAAAGGATGCGCATTCACTAAAAAAATTAAACTATGCCCATTTTAAATGGCCATCAATTCTATAGAGTGATAATGGCAAATATGATTGAGACTTTACATTAATGTTTTGGTCAAAAACATTGATTTCATCAAGATTCTGTTTTAAATGGTTTTGGGAAATTTTAAAAGAGCACATGTCCATTTCTTTCCCAAATCCCCGTAACATGATTTATGGTTAAGTAAAGGTTTTGGAAAAAAGAGATGGTTACCAGGTCAAAAACATTGGTTTCATCAAGATTATGTTTTAAATAGTTTTGGGAAATTTTAAAAGAGCACATGTCCATTTTTTCACTTCACAAATCCCCATGGTTATTGTAAATATTGACTTAAAATTGTTTAAATTTATTATCAGTTTTATTTTCTTCCAGAAGTTAAGTTTTATTTTTTTTTCTAGGAGTTTTATTGGTTGATGTTTATAGGTAGGAGTTTTATTGGTTGATGTTTATAGGTTGTTAAATACAGTTCTTGAAAGGCTATCTAAACAGGACTATCTAGAGGAAATATACTACCCCACTTATTTATTTCACATGTCTCCGACTTATGACACATGTAAATCAATTTCAATTCCTCGACTAGACTTGAGATGAGGCAGGCTACTCATTATATTTGAGTAAAAGTCAATAAAACTTTAAATATTATATTTTATACTATAACTTAAAAAATGATTAAAAGTGAGTAAAACTTTAAATATTATATTTTATAGTATAATTCAAAATATAACATTAATTATATAAATTAAATTAGTGTTGTGGAAAAATATTTTAAAAAATTTAATGTTGTTGAATTGAGGCTTCTATGATCTATATCGAGTTTATGAGAGATTTTTTAACGTAAATCACATGATATCATTTTTTGGGATTCAATTGCGTTAAGTAAGTCATTCATCTATGACCATTTCCATGAGAGGTAGTCGTAACTGACTAATTTCTCATGATTTTTGAATAGTCCACTTAGCACTCATTGCATGGGGTGTTTATTGTTTGTTTATGGTATATTTAATTATTTTATGTTGTGTAAGTGTCAAAATTGTTGGGAACATGGACATGAATGTTTGGAACACTTAGTCAAATTTATTTCTAATAGTAAGTCAATTTTGTTTTTAATATCATATATAACAATATATAGTTATAATAAAATAAATTATTAATAAATTTTGATAAGTTTATCCTATAAAACATCTTACATTGTTAAAATTAAAAAAATATAGAAATTAACTAAATTATAATTTAGTTTAAATCTTTTGGAGGGTGTGACTTGCATAGATGAGAAGGGGACAGGATGTCATGACCCATGCAAATGAGTTAGGGGATGTGGTGTCCCGCCCCAAGATGTCTAATCACCATTACGATGTTAATTAATTAGGTAGTTCGGAAGGAAATTGTATCGACTTTGGAAGATGGTAATTTGGATGGCCAAGGCACCCAAACATGCGAGGAGAGTGGTGGACGAGTCTTTATGCATGGAAATTAACTCCAATGAAATTTCAGAGCTCAATATAGGTAATGGAGTTTGGTAGAAGTAGTCAATGGAAGGGAAACATGTAGTGGATTTTACTGCTTAAGTTTCAGGGGGGAGGGGGAGGGGGAGTGCGGTGGGTTCATGTAGCTTAAGTCTGTTGGGTGGTAGGGGCGATCCCATATCATCGAAAGCACTGTAGGAGGGAAGGAAATTGTTTAAGAAAATATCAAAAGGCGAAGGCTCTTGGGAGTTCGTAGAAGATATTTCCTTTGCATTTAGAGCTAATTTTAAAGTTTGGTTCGAGCTTGGGAGGACAACACTTCCGTAAGGGCAACCTAGAAGGTGTAAGTCTTATGTCTCTATTACAACCTTTTGGGAAACTAACAGGTGTAATAGTAAGAAGCTTGACCCAAAAAGTTTGGGTTGGTTCCTGTATCGTCATTTGGTAACTTTCTTTTTGCCTTTTTGGCATTCCTCACAGATTGGGTCATGCTATGTTTGGAAATTTCAGTATTTTCAATCCATGTTTCTATGTTTTGATAGTTTTCTAATTTATGTTTTGATAATATTTCTAAGTGTTGTTTCCTCCCCAATTTATGGGGAAGATTATCAACTTTCCTTCCATAACTAGCTTTAAAAGGTGGTTGTGAATAAAAACCACTTTTGGTCGGTTGCGAAACTAGGTTTTTTGATGTGGAAGGGGGATCATCTGTTTTGTCTCCCTAGGTTGATTTCCCCTATCGCAATTAGAGCCCCGCTCTCCACTTTCTATTTTTTAATATGTTGGTTGTTCTCTAAAGTGTAGGAGTGGGGGATAATTTTGAAATATAACAATTTAGGTTCAATGTGGGTCAGAGATTAGTGTTGGAAGTGGTGTTGGGATAATCTATGGAGGAGGGGATTCTATGTTATTTCCTGGTGAGAGAATTGGATAACTCCTTGGTCGAGGGCACGAGAAAGTGCTAACATTGAATGCTAGTGCAAGTCAGTGTCGTAGAGGCTACAATGGGTTATAGGAGTATATTTGTTACTTAAGAAAGTTGAACTTTCCTTCCAGGAAACATACAAGAGTATTTAGTGTAAACTGTTGGCTCTATCCTGGAAAAATGAGAGAATTTTTACAACAACCTTCATAATTGGTGTGGCTCAGAGTGACTATATTTGCTAGGTAGAAAAACATGTTGAGACTAATGGGCCAGGTAAGGAGAGGAGCAGCTTACTACTAGGAGAGAGCCTAATAAGTAAACACCTAAATGCATCAACACATTGAAGGGTTTGCCTCTCAATATAGGGAACTCACCCCAATTCACGTATAAGCATAAATATCACAGGTGGAAGGGGGAGGCCTCTTCTCACAGAACCCCCTTTTCATACATAGAGTTATTGATGGAGTGGACAAATTGGATACTTGACACAGGGTGCACTTGGGGTCGGTTCAGCTAGTACATGAAAATGGTGGATTTGTATTGGGAAATGAAATTATTGTTGGGAATGATGATTCTAGACCATCATGAATCTCATGTGGATACTCTTCATTCATTGGACCACTTGAGAAAAAACTTGTGAAATTTGGACTAGACGATGGAGCAGATTGAGGGCCACTTAAGCCTTCCACTGACAACAAATAGACCATCAAATGTCCCACGGGATCCCATCCCAATGGATGGCTCAAATTCAAAACTTTTGGCTTGAAGAAAATTTGGATATGCCAATTACTTTTCTTTTTTTAGTTTCTTATGTTCTAGGCCAGTTAGGCTTATATGTTAGTCTTAGCTTGGATAATTTTATACTCAGTTGTCAATTGTATAAATTCCTTGTAGATTCAAAGTGCTAATTGTAATTTTCTAAAATAAAAGATTTGAATCTACTCCACTCATCAGTGGAAACAAAAATTGATTGATGAAATCACGAAGCAGAAAAGGAATAAGTCCAATCACATATAACACAATAATTTTCTGGGGAAAGCCTTAGCCAAAAACACCTGCTATCTATATATTACATTAACCAGAAGATCTGAGAAGAAAATACAATGCATGTTCAACCCAAACAATCTTTGCACAACTATAAGTTATCTCACTACTTCATAAACCAGCTCCAGCTAATACTTAGCCAAATATGTTGCCTTCCAAGCTCCTACTTCCTTGTGATGTTACCTTGGGAATTATCCCCTTATTAAATGGGAAATTCTTCATCCAGAACTGTGTAATCCTTATAGGCCCTTTTATTATTACATGCACCACCTGTACAACTTGGAAAATGATACAACTCATAGTACACTTCCCTTAAACTCCAACCTCCACTGGGTAACTCGAATTTCATGCATGCATGAGTTAATTATGGATGATTTATCAGTTAACTAGATGAACATTGAAGTTGCACCCCACTGCTAGACCTCCTACTAGTTTCTCCAATAGTTGGAACTAGTTTAACTAAAGTTAACTTAGTTTAACTGAATTAAACTATTACAACTCAAATTTAACTCAACCTAGGCTCCTAAAATTTAGGAACGACTCTACATGACTCAAGTTAGGCCTTCAATTCAAATTCACTAAGCCAACTAAGTGAAATTAACTTAGTTAACTCATTCTTGTTGTCTTATGATGTGGAATTACAAGTTTCTCCTAATTTAATTCAAGGGAAAATTAAATCATGATTTTCTTCTTGTCATTTTCAACACTCCCTCTCAACAAAAAAGTTATTCACATCTATTTTGATCCAACACCTTTGGAATGTATTACATGCAACACTTCTCATTGTTGTTGTTTCTACTGCAACATCTGCAATTGAAAAGAATCTAAAAAAAAAATAACAATTAATCACTGAATCAATCTGCAACTATCTACCAGAAAATTGTGTTGTTATTGACTCTGCTATTGAGCCCCCTGCTCTGTTGTCAACACTCCTTTGCACTCCTATAACATTGATCCTCTTGCTAATAAATAATGTAGGTCCCCGTAGTAAGGTAATGATCCGTGAGACAAAAACACCTCAACTAACCCTGCCAGATTTCTGCAACTCTTAGGACTAGGGATCTACATCACCCCACCTCACACCTAGAGGTATGGTTGCATGCATGGAGAAATCTTATCTACTCATATTGTTGTTGCTACTATTGTGCTGCTACTTCCACGTTGTTGTTTCAACTGCTACTAGCTTCCATAGGGCTACTCCCTTTGAAGCTAGACTCCCTTTGAGTCTCGATCCGCCTATGGGAAATTTCCTACCCATCAATTTTCCAATATCAATGATCAAAACTCCTTTTTGTGTCACTAAACATTGACTCACTCATCTTCCCACTAGCAACCTTCTAGCTCCATTAAGAAGTATACTCATTGGGTCTTTTGGATCTGCCCTCTTATGAGGGGTTTGGCCATTCTCAACCCACTGAACCAGGGCTCCACAACTCTACCTCCTAATAGCTCATTATTCCTTCAATGATCAATGTACATGAGGACTTCAAGGACTAGTTTTAATCTAATTTCAGGGCTCTGATACCATGTAGAAATTGATTATAGATTCATACTGCAGATTATAATATGCTAAAACAATTGACTTGAATCTACTCTATTCATGAGCGGAAATAATAATTGATCGATGAAATAATGAACCATAAAAGTGAAATAATTTAATCACGCATAACATACTAATTTTATGGGGAAACCCTCAGCTAGAAACCCTTCTATCTATATATTGCAAACCATATGATCTGAGAAGAAAACATAATGTTTTTTCAACCCGAACAATCGTTGTACAAGTACAATCCATCTCACTTCTTTATAAACCAGATCAAGCTGATACTTAGCCAAATATGTTGTCTGCCAATCTACTTCCTTGCATTGCTACCTTGGGAATTAGCCCCTTATTAAATAGTAAATTCCTCATCTAGAGCTATGCAATCCTTATAGGCCCTTCTTTGACTGCATGCACCAACTGTACAACTCGAAAAATAATACAACTAATAGTACACTTCCCTTGAATTCCAATCTCAAGTGAGTAACTCAAATTTCATGCATGCATGAGTTAATTATGGTTTATTTATCAGTTACTTGGCTGAACATTGAAGTTTCACCCCACTACTAATCCTCCTACTAGTTTCTCCAATAGTTGAAACTATTTTCACTGACTTTAACTTAGTTTAACTGAATTAAACTATTACAACTCAAATTAAACTCAACCTGGGCTTCTAAAATTTAGGAACCACTCTACATGACTCAAGTTAGGCCCTCAACTTGAATTAACTGAGCCAACTAAGTGAAATTAACTTAGTTAACTCATTCTTGTTGTCTTGTGATGTGGAACTACAATTTTCTCCTCATTTAATTCAAGGGAAAATTAAATCAGTGTGAGAGACTAATAGTAACTATGTAATCCTCATTGTATACTCCATTTTTTTTATTAATAAAATTTTATTTCACAAAAAGAAAACTTTAGTTTAGATCATCATCACTATTATTAATTATAAAAAGAAATAGTATATGAATTAAATATACTAATGATGGAAATTCGCTCCCACATTACCATGGACAGTCTTAACCTGTAAATATTATTTGTTACAATACCATGGCTTACTAATATTACATACCCAAAAAACCATAACTGATGTTCATATGACATGGCTTACTACTGCTACATGCCCAAAAAACCAGAAATTGCATTCGTATGACATATGTTCAAATGACATTTTTTTAATTAATCAATTTAATTAAAGGAAGGACATAGTTACTTTAGATATAATATCAACCTTTTATTTGTAATTACTACTAAGAATATTCTAAATTATTGATAATTAATCTATAATTCTAGAAGAATGTTGTAGCAAAACATCCCCATTTTGTACTTAATTGATAATAAATAGGGAGCCTTTTAAATTTTTACATCCTACTTTGGTATATAATTCATCCTTTGTATGTATTATTCTCATTCCACCTTGTACATATTTTGTTGGCAAATCCTTCATAAAATTTGAAAAACACAAAAAAAAATCACTAAGTCCTTAAGATACTACTTAGTGATAGTGCTTTTTACATCTCTCGGGATAAAAAGAAAACTTTGGGCCAAGATTTTCCTTAAGGAAATACTCTTGAATAAGTTCGACACGATAGATACTTATCTCATCAATTAAAGTATATGTTTTTTCCATCTTGGCTCTTGTTCCTTAGTCCAATCCATAAGTGCACACTTTACAAAAGTCCTAAGATGAGACAAATAATTTTCCCATCACTTCATGATAAAATTCTCCCATTAGTTTTTTTCAAATCTCATACCTTGACCCTTTTATTTTTGTTGAGTGCCATTCTTCCTAATGTTTCTGAGGTGAGATAGATAATCTCCCATCACATCGCTCGAAAAATTCTCATATTTCTCATCTCGACATACTTACTTGTTCAGCTCGTTGGTTTTCTATAAACCCTACGGTGAGATGGAAAACTCTCCAACAAATCATTTTAAACTTTTGGTATCAAGCTCTAACAAATTTCAAATCTTGGCCCTTTTAAATAATGAAACTTACCTCTAGGAAGAGATAAACCTGCCCAAAATGGCGTGGCTAGCCATCTTATGTGGATGATATCTCCATGCAACCTTATTAGATGTTGCCCCATGTCATATAATGCCATGTTAGTGTTTGACAACTCATAATGTTATTAGCATTAATTATATGTTATTTTTTAATTAATTAAATGATTAGTATTATGTTTGATAATCATGCCTCCATTAGTTAATGCATGTCAGAGTTTAATCATCATTGATGCCAAAATCATCTTGCATGCATGTCATTTGTTTTAGATAGTAAATTTATTTATTTAGTATGAATTAGAATAATTGCTTCATTTAATTCTAAATATGCCTCGAATTTCTAATTTCCACCATAACTCTATTTACTAACTAATTCTAGTTTATTCATTCTACTAGGTCTGGAATAATTTTGAACACGACCAAGCAATCTAAGAAGCAACTAGAACAAAATCTGCCTAAACCAATCTTTGAAGATAGAAATGATAAGAATCTGAATACATTTTTGTTTTCAAATACAATAATTACCAAATATGATGGTACATCTTCATGGAACCGAATGTGCAAGATTCTAGAAGAGGAATTGCATGATAATGTGATTGAAATTCCTCCATATGAAAAGTGAGCTAAAATCATTCAGGAAACATCTCTCCTAAATGTTGTGAAGTATTTCATGCACAATATTTCCAGTCACCCCATGATACTTCCTTAAACTGACATGATACATTGGGAGATTGAGGCTGTGGATACTTCTAGGCCGTGAATTTGCACTTCTCATGACATAGTGTTTGGCGCCCTTTGCCTCAAGGATCTTTAGTTCATATTAATATGCCTCAACTTGAGCTTACATATAATGCTACATTTGTAGAACTTTTTTTCCAAGAATAATGTGTGCAATATAATAGGAAAATACATTATTTAATTAACTAATGGATAACAAATCCAAACAAATTGAAAGAAGAAACTTCTAAAAATTATCATTGTGCCTCTTTAAATGTTTTTTGCTTCTCTTTCTTCTATTCTTTGTTGAATTTTTGGTCTAAAATATGTTACACATCTCCATTTAGAATGGGTTCCCCTCATTCAAAGAGCTTCTGAAGGCTATGTTTTCAATTGGGAAAATATCTTGTCAGATAAACTAGTCGAAAACATCAATTCTTTCCACCTTGCTAAGACTGCCACTCATAGCCCTCCTTTCTATATGTTATATTTTGTTATGGATGCCATTTTCTTTAATACCTCCTTTCATGCAATGGGATGGACGTGGACACTCGTTGAAGCACTGCCTATCCATATATATCATAACAAGCTCTAGGAGGAAAATTATTCTGACGATTTCTACCAAATCTGTCATTTCATCATTATCCCTATTTTTGAGTTAATATTAAACACTAAACCTCCTATAATTTAGAATAATCCAAAGATAGAATTGAGAAAATTTGAAATTGGTATTTACAAGATGGTTTCTCATACATAAGGATATATGGTTGTTAAGAACCTCCATGTTCTTTAACCCTTTATGTTCCTGATAGGCTATTTTTTAAGGAAATTACTTATTAGACAGTTAAAAAAAGAATTCTGATGAATTGAAAAGAAGCTCAAAGAAACTTTGGCCTAAATTTCCAATTGAAGTCAATATTCACACCCTCCAAAATATCCAACATGCCCAAAAACAATTAATTAACTTCTTTACACTCAAGTTGTCTAAAATTCCTTTAAAACCCAGTGATCCTTAAGGAATTGTTGGTTAGAATTTTGTTGTTGTGGGTCTAAAGAAGCATGTACATTAAAATTATTCTTACGACAAATTTTTTTTTAATTCTAAATCTTATCAATAATTTTTCAGAAGGGCGGGGAAGCTTCCCCTAGAAAGGTACTAGTAGTTCCTCATGTTTAGAGAAGAGTGGTGATCTTATTTTCCATTAATTCGGTAGCAAGAGACAAGGGAACCAATTTCAAATGAAGCTTCTATATTCAAGGTCTTGGAAATTCTACATGTAAAAGAGCCCTTATAAATTGAAATAATCATCTCTGAAGTCACCAATGATCCTTTAAAATAATTTATTATAAAAATCTTAGAGGAAATTAAAATGCTTAAGCAATGGGAAGAAATTGAAAATAATACAATAGATGTCCCACAAAAGACACTTCATATTCATCCTCTAATTGCAACTCTTGTGCAGAATACTAGAAAACAAGAAGAATATGAATAGTTCAAATCACCTCCTCCAAATGTTGTTGATCATAATGAGACTCATCTACTTGCCATTGAATTTTCTGTTAAAACTCAAATTAGTTCCATGCCTCATGTCTATTGTCACTTTTTCTTGCACTTGCAGCACAAGTGCAGCAGGAGCCAAAGAAAGCTCCCTAGAGACAACCTCTAGGTTGATTGTAGACCGATGCCTAGGACAACTTAAATAGAGGAGTGCATGAAAGATTATATGTGAGGGGTTATCAACACTCCAATTTTCAAGTAAAAAGGTAATAGGAGGGGCTTGGTTCAATAAGCCTTCATAAAGGTAGATCCAAGCCAACTCATGGATCCAAATGCTCAGGGTATATTGGGGCAATCTCTAAGAGAAATGGCTTCTTCCTATGTTGGCCTGTTGGTGTCCCAAATTGCTCTATTTTTACCCATTTCTATAAACATTAACCTTTGTTTTATCTTGACTTAAACCTCTCTTTCCTAAACTAGTCCAAGATAACTACCTATTCCTACATATGCTTTGTATCTTACATTAAGATTTATTAAAGTGCTTTATTAATAATTTTTACATAGATTTCATGCCTATTAAGTACCTCTTGTAACTTATGTTAATTTCCTAGAAGTAATTGAGAAACTGTGTTAATTATGAGTTAGCATGATCAGTGCATGTAGATTCATGCACCGCCAATGATTATTGTTCCGAGATTTCCATGAACTAAATCTTTCCACATTGAAGTTTTGATCCATGACTCTGAATTTGGTTGCTGATTAACTGAGGATGGATATCGATGGCACACAGTCAGGGATATTTTCCAAGGATGGTCTACGAGCAATGAAGTACACGTTCTATTATAACTGAAAGCCGATTTTGTAATGTTTTGTTGTTAGTCCATTCGGCTGAAAGGCCTAAATAGGAAAATGACTATAATTAGTGGAATACGACTAAGGCCAAAAGAATGTATAAAATGTAGATTTTAGGTAGAACTAGCTAGCGATCCTTAGTCTATAATTCCATTTTCTATGTAATTTGGTATCACTCTTAGCTGTGGGCTGGACTCGCACTACTATGTACATTTGTTGATAAAGTAATACAACGAACTCGCCAATTTACTCATACGCTATGTTTAATTTATATTTCATGCGTACTTGAGTACTGAATCATCTTATTTCTTAAACGGGAAATGAGATGGTTGGATAGGGCCCAGCCAACCTAGCTCGTTTACCCTTGTGCTTTCATCATTCGGAAAGACTGTGTGAATATTTCCTTTTGCAGTTGTGTGGTGTGAACAGTTTTTATATTTACCTCTGAAGTTTTGATTTAAATATATTTCCTAGTTAAGTGTGAGCATATCCGTGGCTTGGAAGTTGATTGAGTTTATTTCTTTCTTGTAATTCCTTTCTTGTATTTCTTCACTAGCAATTTTGGTCTCTGTTTGCTTCCACTTGGATCATGCAGGAAGCCTCTTCCTATACCAGTGCATGTAGTTTCTTGCACTCCAGTTTAGTTATTCCTTCCACAAAAAATATTGAATTTCTCTTACTGCTTATCATTTTAAGTTGTTTCTGCAAGCAAATATATTATTAATTTCAGTAATCTTCCTTAACATTAAGAGTGAATTTCTAAAGGATTTGAGAATGATTACATGAATTTATCATAGACACTTTATACTTGCATTTTATGACTTATGAACAAAGAATAGAAACATTTTAAGTGGATTGTCAAAGCTAGCTGATACATGCAGATCACTTAGACTACTAATTTGATTACTTCGAGTTGCTTTCATTTCATGAAGTTTAATTCCATTGCAAGATTTAATTAATTAAATCATTTCTTTTCCATAGATAATTTATCTTAGAATTTCGTTTGCAATTGCAATTCTTTTCATCACGTCTTTAAATATTTTCGAATTAAAATTGAAAACTTTGGTGAAGGAAACTCTGCCTTGGTGTAAGAGATGGTCTCTTGTCATAGAAACAAAGTACTCTAAACCGTGAGGCTTAGAGCACCTCCAAAAAGACATAAATCTTTAGTAAGGGAGGTAAAATACACTTTTACACAGAGGCACTGTACCTGCTCTAGTGCAAACAGATTGCAATAGTACAAGAACAGGTTTTTTGTGTAGAAGGAAGATCAAGAGGAAAACAGATCTCTGCAAGGGACCACTTGTTAGACTGTTATCCATCTATCTGAAGATAAACATAGCATTTCACTCCAACATTTAAGATTGCTTCTAATTGTGTGAAAACTCCTTTACTTGATTTACTTGCAAATTGTTCTTTTACATTCCAGCACTAAGTTTCTTTGTTGTCAATTACCTTTAAGATTGTTTTTTGTCTGATTCTACAAACATTTCCTTTAATAAGTAGGATTAGGAATATGAAAAGTTCATACCACTTCTGGCATTGCTTGTGCTTCGTGTCTAAGGTTACGAAACCCCCGGTTTGACAATTAAGTGTTGAGGAGTTTGCTTAAGCGCAACTCCTGCACCCAACATTTTGGCACCGTTGCTAAGGAGGCAATTTGAATTGTTAATAATTTTCCATTTTTTGCAATAGGGGTAAGTCTGCTATTATATTTTTCTGCAGTGTGCTTCTATTGTTTGAAGGAATTTATAGTTGCTGATTTCTTTTTTTGAAAATTGCAGTTTTTACTCGAATTTCGTTTTGTCATTTTTTTGAAATGAATTCCTAAAGAGGTAGGGGTCTAAAACCCACTAGGGGCCAAAGAAATATTGACAAATATGAAACCAAATCTCCTATTGGGCCTTCTTTCTCAAGTAGAAAGTCCAAAAAAACTCATACTCATCACGCAGGAATAGTCCACTTGGGCTCTGGTAGCAATGGTCTAGGTGTGACACAACCCATAAAGGGGAAGAAGGGGATTATTGGAATCCATAGTCAGCCTTCTCAACCTATTGAGAGAGGTTTGTGTGGAGGAACAACAATGGCAGATGAGGAAGACCATGTAGAAGGAAGTGGTGAAAATCAGGTAAATGAGGAACAGTCCACTTTCGGATTCTCAATTGTGAATCCTAATACACAAGTACAAATGAAAATTATTTCACCATCAGCTCTTCCTCATTTCTATGGTAAGGTACATGAAGACCCATAATCTTTCTTATTTGAGTTTGATATTTTTAGTATAAGTTATGATTATTCATTTGATGCCCAGAAGTTAAAGTTGTTTCCTGCAACTCTCAAGGACGCAACACTCCGCTGGTTCATGGGACTAGGAGGAAACACTATAACTTCTTTGGAGAAAATGAAGAGAGTGTTCTTATTGAAATATCAAGAATATTGTAAAACTATATATTTTCAAGGTGAAATCTTTACTATTGTGCAAAATGATGATGAGATAGTAGAGGACTACTTGGAGAGATTCTTGTACATCCTCGAAAGGTCAAGTCACAAATTTGATCTAAGTACCATTAGAACCTTGTTCTTACGTGGGCTTACTGATGATGCTAGGAATAATCTAAATATGTTAGGACAAGGGGATATTGCTAAAAAACATTTTGATGAGATTTGTGACTTGTGTAGGAAATTCTCGAGGAATCAATATAGATCTCGTAAAGGAATTCGTAATAGAAACAGGAAAACTGAATCTACTGATGCTATGATTATTGGATTAGAAAACAAAATGGAAAATATGAAAATTGAAATAATGAATATTGTTAGTAAACAAATAGACTCTTTGAAGTTTTAGCAAAAACTTGTAGAAGAGCAAGAGTCATTGTCTATTTTCTGTCCAAGATGTAGAAGAAAGCATCCTTTAAGAGAATGTCCTCTCGATATTAAATAAACTAATAAATGTGCAATTTGTGGAGAGAACCATGTTACAGAAAAATGTCCCTCCATACCTGAGCTTAAATTTGTACTTGAGGGAGTACAACCTGAAGCCAAATCACTGCATGCTATGGGAGCACAAAGAAATTAGCCTTAGGTAAGTGCATGTATTGTTCCTGAACCTCCACCACATTTTTTTGGTTATAATGCACACTCATATTCCTATACTAACATGGGTCACTCTCAAAATTGGCAGAATGGGAACCAATATTAGTATGGACAACCCTCCCAATCTTGGCAACAAGGATGGAGAGGGCCAAGCCATTCACATCATTCACATCATTCCTATCCTGCACCTATGAAATCATACCCTCCTACATATGCACCTTACCCAATGCCACAACCATCATTACCTCAGCTAAGCCAACCTATGCCACCATTACCTTTACCTCCAATGTTGTTACCTTCCATGCTTCTTGCTGAACCTTTACCCAACCCCAATAATAAAGTGGTACAAATGATCCATTCTATTAACCTACTTTCTTCATCCAGATATCAGTCTATGGTAGTTGAATTCAATGATCTCCAATTGAGATCAGGGAAGGTAGTAACCTTAGAAAATCAAAAGCAGCCTATGGTGATTATCAATGAGAAAGGATAGGAGGAAACTCCTGACCATTCCGAAGAAGATGACACCATTTAGCCTATCCATGTACCTTCTAAGCCCTTTCCATCTTCTTCCAACTGAACTCCCTATCCAGAGACATTAGTTGTGGAGAAGAAAGACCCCATTCCTGAGTCTAGCCTGGCTTCTGAGCTTAGGAAACTTTTCATAAGGGTACCTTTGCTCCAAGCTATTAAAGAGATCCCCATTTGTACAAAAATAATTAGGGAACTTTGTCTCAAGAAGCCAGGAAGGAGAATATTGGAACCTCAAACTATCCAATTTTTTGGTAGGGAAGCAGAGTTAATGATAGGGTTTATGCACATGGAAAAATATACCGACCCCAAAAACCCTGTTGTTTCTATTCAAATAGGTGATGTCCTTGTCTCCAATGTACTTATGGACCTAGGGGTAGCCATTAATGTTATGACCAAGCAAACTATGGATCAACTTGGATTGGTCCATATTCATCCTACTCCCACTATGCTTGAACTAGTAGATATATCTAAAATCAAGCCGGAAGGGGTGCTGAATGATGTGGTCATTTCCCTAGACTCTTGGGAATATCCTGAAAATTTCATTGTGCTTCAACCGAAGAATCCTATGGGAGGACATCCCTTGATCTTGGGAGGACCATTGTTTGATACGGTCGATGCTTATATCAAATGTCGTTCTGGTGATATGTATTTTCCCATGGAGATTCCAGGAAGAAGGTCACCTTGTATCCACCCGCTAGATCCATTTAGGAGCTCCGATACACTTTATGGTTAGAATATGGTAGTGATGAGGAGACTCAACCTATTTCCTTGATACATCAAAATGTTGATTCCTTGCAGGAGGGTGAGATTCAAGACTTCCTGAACAATCTAAACAAAATGCCTAATTTTGAGTCATTGAGTCAATTTTTTAGTTTAGATTTTTAGGAAAGATATGACTCTCTACCTCCATCACCACCATCTGTAGTGACACCTTTGTGTACTCTTGATCCTGATACCACTGTTGTTGAGATTAGTCCAGGTAAATCCTTTTGTATCAGTTCAAACTTGGAGTCTTCCTAGCAAGAGAAGCTTGTGAATTTGTTGCAAAACCATCTTGATGCCTTTGCATGGGGTTATGAAGATATGAAAGGCATCCCTCCTGAAACTTGTACACACCATATTTATATTCAGGATGGAGCTTGACCTATCTGACAACCCCAAAGGCGAATTAACCTAGCTCTAAGAGACTTTGTAAAGGAAGAATTGCAAAAACTCTTAAATGTTGGTTTTATCTATCCCATTTCTAACAGCCAGTGGGTCTCTCCATTAGTATTAGTCCCAAAAAAAGATGGGAGATGGTGCATTTGTACTGACAACAGAGAATTGAACAAGGCCACTCTCAAGATTACTTCTGCCTTCCTTTCATCAATCAGGTACTCAATATCCTTTCTGGTAAGAAGTATTTTTCTTTTCTAAACGACTTTAGCAGATATAACCAGATACAGATAGCACCTGAGGATCAAGACAAAACCACTTTTACATGTCCAATGGGTACATTTTCTTACCAAGTGCTTCCGTTTGGGTTACGTAATGCCCTGACTACCTTCCAAAAGGCAATCTTGGCTATTTTCATTGAACTTGAGTGCATAGAAATCTATATGGATGACTTCTCTATGTTTGGTGATTCATTTCAGGAAGCCGTCAAGAATATAGAAAAAGTGATTCTTCGCTGCCAAGAAGCTCATCTTGTCTTGAGTGACAAGAAATGTAGATTAATGTGCAAGGAGAGGGTGGTTCTTGGCCATCTCTTTTCTGACAAAGGTATCCAAGTTGACCCTGCAAAATAGAATTTATTTTGAGTCTCCCTATACCCAAAACTCGAAGGGAAGTGAGAGGTTTTCTAGGACATGTGGGCTAATTTAGGAGATTCATTAAGAATTTCTCAAGGATAGCTACCCACCTTTTTCAACTTTTGGCTAAGGATAGTGAGTTTTCTTGGTCCACAACTTGCCAATAGTCCTTTGAGACATTCAAGGAAAAACTAGTCCAGACACCAGTTTTGAGAGGACCAAACTAGTCCTTGCCATTTCATATTTCCTCTGATGCCTCAGATACTACTATTGGTGTAGCTTTAGGACAAGAAGAAGACAAACAACCTTATTCTATTTATTTCATTAGTAAAAACTTGTCACCTACCAAACTCAATTATATGGTTACCGAGAAATAGTTTTTAGCTATAATTTTTTCCATTAACAAATTCAGACATTATATTATAGGATATGAAGTTTTTGTGCATACTGATCATTCCGAAATAAGATATTTGATTAATAAACCATTAACTAGCAGAGAGTGACTAGGTGGTTACTATTGTTATAGGAATTTAATATTACTATTATTGATAGGCTAGGAAAATAAAATGTAGTAGTAGATTATCTTTTAAGGTTAAATAATCATGGTGAATCAATTCTTGTTGATGATGATTTTCCTAACGAACATCTTTTTATTGTGTCAACAAAATCCCCATGGTTTGTTGACATAGCTAACTATTTAGTCACTGGAAAATTACCACCTCACTTATCTGCTCATGAAAAGTGGAATATCATACAAAAAAGAGTTGCATATTCCTGGATCCAAGGAGACCGCTTTTACACCAAAGTAGATCTCATTATCCATTGATGTGTAAGAGAGGAAGAAGTGTTTGATATTTTAAAATCTACCCATGATGAACCTTGCAGGGGTCACTTCACCGATAAGCAGACTGCATACAAAGTGTTATGAGCCCACTGATATGTTTCAACATGATCCGGATTTAAACAGGAACACAATAAAATACAGAGATAACCATATACACAAAGATGCAGCAGAAATAATACTTCATTTCATTAATGGAAAATACCGAAATATGCTTACAACCAGAATTGGAAATAAACCAGCTAGGGCGATGGTAGCTTATCTCTGAGAAGTGATGTGGTGACTACATGCCTCTGAACTGTGTTACAATGAGGCTTGGAGGCCTATTTATTGTTGAGAAACAATGAAAACCCTTCACATCCCAAAACCTAACCCTAGAAGATGAAACGCCAAATTGTGGGCCCCGTTTGGGTAAATTGGTACATCAATTTCCGGGGTCGTAACTTTGGCATACGATCTCCGTTTGACGCGTATGATAGCTCGTTAGAAAGATCTATTCGAGAACTACCACTTTGGGAA
>APFE030973617.1:69365-105398 GCA_000404065.3 Pinus taeda | reverse complement strand
GATGGCATCCCGGAAGTCATTCCAAGTGGGTGCGGCTGAAAATAATGAGCCTGTACTTTCATCCTTCTGCTCGCAGTAGGTTTCCCACCAGTCCTTGACGTGGGGGGCTGCTTTGAGAAGAGCCAAAACAATCTTTTCCCGACTTGAAAATTCATGAACAGAGAAATACCCATCTAGCAGATTTAACCATTTATCTACGGCATCTGCGTCTATTTTACACTCGAAGATGGGGATTTCAAAATTAACTTGTACCTTAAAGGGCGTGGCGTTTCCAGAGTAGCTGCTGGAAACCGATGCGTCACCTCTAGGTAGCCACTGAAGGATCTGCGCAAAACTATCCATCATCACGTTCCGTTGCCGCTCGAGCGCTTCTTCGAGCAAGATTTTGATAGGATCTCCTGCCCCCTCGTCTTTCTTCTCATCCACCATGGGAGGCCATCGGGATTTTCGAGGCTGGTCTTGCAAAGGTTCGGCCAGTTCAAGCCCTAACTCCTTATATCCCGACCTCGTTGGGGACATGCAAAGAAAAACAGAGAAAAAAGAAGACCGCTCTGATACCACTGATCCGGATTTAAACAGGAACGCAACAATATACAGAGATAACCATATACACAAAGATGCAGCAGAAATAATACTTCATTTCATTAATGGAAAATACTGAAATATGCTTACAACCAGAATTGGAAATAAACTAGCTAGGGCGATGGTAGCTTATCTCTGAGAAGAGATGTGCGGCTACAGGCCTTTGAACTATTCTGAACTATGTTACAATGAGGCTCTAAGGCCTATTTATTATTGAGAAACAATGAAAAATCCTTCACATTCCAAAACCTACCCCTAGAAGATGAAACGCCAAATTGTGGGCCCCGTTTTGGGTAAATTGGTACATCAATTTCCCGAGGTCGTAACTTTGGCATACGATCTCTGTTTGACGCATGTGATAGCTCGTTAGAAAGATCTATCCGAGAACTACCACTTTGGGAAGGGAAACATCGGTCCATGGACCCATGTTGCCCCCATATTTCCCAAAGACGTCGTTTAGGGCCTCAAAACGGCTCCAGAAGTTCAGGACCCGAAAAACTGCTAAAAATAGTAAACTGTGCTACAATTTAGGAAACTGAAAAAGCTGAAAGAGACAATTGTGGGGGTCCAAATGGGATAGGTGGGTGGCCACCAATATCCACCTGGATCACAACATGAAGTTGAAACTCCACAAATACTCCACCCATTTGGCATGTCTGTGGTTCAACTTGTGCTGTTGCATTACATACTATAGTGCAGAATTATTTGAAAACAGCACAAATTCATTTCCCAGTAGGTAATGCCTCTAGTGTTTTAATGCCTCTATAAGAGCATAGTACTCCTATTTATAAGATGAATATTTCTATCTGCTTTCATTTAGTTTCTCGCTAAAGAATGCCACAAGCTTATCCTCTTGGCTGAGCACAGCTCCAATAGCTGTACCGGTAGCATCACAGCGAACCTAAAAAAGGTTCTTGAAATCTGGCAATCTCAAGGTCGGCCTCTCAGTGATCTTCCTCTTTAATAGATGGAAACTTCTCTCCACTGCATCTGTCCATCGAAAAGGCTGATTGGTATTTCTAACGGTGTCCAACATAGGTGCACAAATTTTGCTAAAATTCCTTATGAATTTCCAGTAAAAACTCGCTAGTCCATGAAAGCTATGTACCTCAAATAAATTTTTCGGAGATGGCCAATTAACTATTGCTACAACCCTCTCCAGATACATCTTCAGTTCCTTTTCTGTTATTACAAAGCCAAAATAAATCAATACCTTTTGTAGAAAGGTAGATTTCTTCAAGTTTATTAGCAGTTTATTCTGCTATAATTTTTCTAGCACTTTCCGTACGTGTTGAAGGTGTTCTTCCCTTGTCCTGTTGAAAATTAGTATGTCATCCAGGTAAACTATTACAAATTTCCTGATGTACTCCTTCAACATCTCATTCAGTAACCTCATAAATGTACTGGGCACATTGCTCAGTCCAAATGGCATGACCAGCCATTCATATAGTCCCTAATTTGTCTTAAAGGTTGTCTTCCATTCGTCCCCCTCTCGTATTCGGATCTGATGATACTCGCTCTTCAAGTATATCTTAGAGAAATATGCTACCCCACATAAACAATCCATCATGTCATCCATCCATGGCAGTGGGAACCTATACCAGATGGTGACTTTGTTGATGGCCCTCGAGTGTGTGCAGATCCACCACTCTCCTCCCTTCTTGGGAGCGAGAACCATTGGGATTGCGCAAGGGATCAAACTTTCCCTTATTAAACCCTTGTCTAGCAATTCCTACACCTGCTTCCTAATCTCTTCATTGCCCTTGGGGCTCATTTGGTATGCCGCTTTGTTCAGCAAATTGGCTCCAAGTGTGAAGTTGATATGATGACTTATGCTTCTTTTGGGGGGTAATTTGTTTGGCAAGTCATCCACCACTATGTCCATAAATTCCTGCAGCATTTGTCAGATTTCTGTAGGTAAATCTAGTACCTCTGTGTGCAACAACACTGTTCTTCCTTTCTTTACAACTGCATAACCCATCTCACTGTCCTCAACTTGTTTTAGAAACTGTTTTCCGCTAACCAACAATGGTCTTGGTTCACTTGTCCCTGTTGTCCCTTCCTCTTTGATGGGCACAAGCGTATGCTTGATTCCATCCTTGACAAACATATAACAGTTCGTCAATCCATCGTGTACCACTTTCCTTCATACTGCCAAGGCCTGCCTAGTAGTATGTGACATACATCCATCGGCATGATGTCACAAACGACTTTATCCTTATATCTGCCTATTTGAAACTCCACCTCGCACTGTTCATCCACCAGCAACTGATGGCCTTTTTGCAGCCATGAGACTTTGTAAGGGGTGGGATGTTTCAAGCGCTTCAAATCCAACTTTTCCACCATCTCTGTGGACACCAAATTATCGGTACTACCGCTATCAATAATCAACTTACAACACTTACCACGTCACTTACAAACTGTTCTAAACAAAGCCTTCTTCTCTGTTTGTTCGGTGACCTCCTTGACTGGTTTTAACAACACCTTGTGCAACACCAGGGCTTCCCCTGTCTCTAGAGCATTTTCTGCTTCTTGGGGAGGCGCCACTGCTTCCTATGGTTGTGCAACATATGCACCCCTCTATCCAGCTTGATCTACCTCTCGATATTCAAATGATTTGTGTCCCCATTTATGACCCCTGTAACATTGATAACGAGCCCCTCTTCCTTAGCCATTTCCCCTGCCTCGCTGGGATGACCTACCGCCTCTCGCATTATCACCACTGTCCACTGTTCTAGAAGCTCTGGAACTACGGCCTTCCTTAGTACTACTAGCAGTCTGCCCTCTGCCATATGACTGGCCTTTTCCCCTACCGACTCCTCGTCCTCTCCGGGCATTCTGCCTTTTAGTAATTTTCTCTTCAACTTTCATCGCACTTTGATACACTTCTTCAATGTTCTTTGGAGATAAAATACTGATTTCATCTAAAATTTCTAATCTTAACCCATTTACATACCTGGGTGTTTTTTCTAGGGTATCCTCTGTATATCCAACTCTTAGGTTCACTCGATAGAACTCCTCCGTGTACTACCTTACCATCATTCCTTTCTGTCTCAGATTCTGCACTTTCCTGTGTTGTGCAATCTGATAATCGTTCGGCAGAAATTTGCCGTTCAACTTGGCCACCATCCTTGACCAAGTTTTAGTCGAAAACTTGTTCAATCTCTTTCTCTCCATCTGTACACTATCCCACCACAGGGCTACGTGTCCTTTCAATTTCGTCGGAGCGAACCTAACTCTGTAGTCTTCGCTAACTTCCTCACACTCAAAATACTTATCCATCTCATTGATCCAATCCAATAAAACCTCGATAGATAGGCTGTCTTCATAGGTTGGGATTTCTGGCTTGGGTTTACTGCTTGCCACTAAAACAGACCTCAACAATCTCACTTCTGGGATCTCACCTTCCGGTCCATCTGTTGCTGCTTTAGTTTCCTCTTCGCTGTCATCGCCTACCTATGGATCTCCTCTTCTCCCTGCCTCTACTGCCTCCAAACGGGCAACAAGAATTCTGATCTCCTCTCTTAGTCCTTTCTTTGCTATCCTTCGAGCACCTCTGCCACGACCTTGCCTTCCTCTTCCATTTCCTCAATCAATTTCACCTGCTCTGATACCACTATGATGGGACCAACCCAATACTTTACGGACTTTAGGAAATTTAAATTGATTATGTGGTGATTTTATGATTGGTTAGATCTTCGGTTGTGATTACATGTGTGAGGAGAACACCATCGGATATTGTGGTACCATGTTAGGTGGCATTTAATTACGTAGTTATGATTGATTACTTGCCTCAGGTTGTGTTTTTCCCGCTCCTTGCTATGCTAAAGCTCTTTTCTCATCATTCACTTGGTCATTTGTCGTTGGCTTGCCGACGGTTTGTTTTGCTGTGCTTTACAAGTTTGAATATGCAGCTTTGCTGCGGGTCTGGGTGTGCCTCCTGGTGATTTTCTGTCCTGGTTCCTTGATGTGTGCATGGTTGCTCTTAAACCTGGTTCGTTGGGAAGGTGTGGTTTTCCCTGTCGCTATCTGGGTAAGTGATTCTTCTGTTATTGTTTGTTTTCCTTTTGTTGTTGGTTCAATAGACCGCCATGTTCTGGGTTATGTGCTAGTATTTGTCGTTCTTGTTGGAAACTTATTGATTGGCTTGTGTCTAGGCTTGAATCGATCGCATTCTATCGTCCTCGGCTTCAAATGCAGGTAGTCCTCCTTCCTTGATTCAATTTGTGGTTCTCTTTCCTCAGCTTCTAACCTGGTTCACTCCTTCGTCTCCACAGTTAGTCGAAAATCAAGGATGAATGTGGGTTCTCGGCTCTCACTGCAAATTCTTAGGTGAATTGAACTCAACCTTCATTATTTGCTTCTTTTCAGGCTCTGTAGTTTCACTTTTGTAACATCATATATTTCTAACACCTAGGTGTTGTTTATTGTGTAGGTGTTGAGGGTTTGCGATTGGAGGTCTTAGCAATGTATACTTCGATTTTTTCCGGTAGGTTTTTCTTATTGAATTTCCTTCAGTCCTCATTCTGGTTTTAGTTTAAGCCTTCTGGTCATGTGGGTTTATCACCCTCAATGCTTATCGATTGACTCACGCTGTGAGTGATGTTCTGTCACTTTGGAGGTCTGGGCTTCCACTATTTGGAATTTCTTTGGCTGTAATTTTCTGTGTATGAATGCAATTTTCTTCTGAAACCCTCACCTAGGGTTTGTCGTCCAAGGGTTTATGCGTCTATAGCTATGTATGAGTCGTTGTTTGAAACCCTCACCTAGGGTTCATCGTTCAAGGCTTATGCGTCTATGGCATTATTTTGCAGTACTGCTATGTAATTGTTATACACTTGCCTTTGCAATTTCGAAAGGGAAATTCTTGAGGAAAATATAATAAAATTTGGTTTAGTTTACCTAAATGACATGGATGTAATCATGCTGTTGTGCTTTTGGTTTACTCCGAATTCCTAGCCTGAACTGCAATAATAATTATTCGATTTTCTTGTGATGTTTTATACGAATATGCGTGAACGTTGTAGATGCACTGGTAATGTTGTATGACTGTCAATTTAAATGAATGATGGAACTTTTCATCCAACCTGTGGGTGCTTGGCCTGTACCGAATTTGTTTGTGTCTCTCTTTGTCTATCTTTGTTGTTTGCTTCAAATGAAATATAAACCCTCGTATGATATATGTTCCTTTGTCTTGCTGTTAGGACTGGTTGTTTTTCTCAGGAAAACAAAAAGAATTAAATTCAATAATCTATGTACAATAGGTTATCTGTTCATATGTTCATAAATTAGAAGACACAATAAAATACAGTAGGACATATAGATGGACAGAATTTGGTTTCTCTGTTATTGATAATATTCGAGTGGGAGAGGTACTGAACCTTGTACATGACTTTTTTTTATTACATTTATATTTTTATGGTTCCAATTAATGAAACTGTATAGTTGCTTTTTAGTTGTAGACTTTACATTTGCATAGTTATTAGTCATTCAGTTCTGTCCTTATGACAAGATTTTCCTTTTAGACACATTTGTCTTTTCCTTTTAAAATAACAGGGCTTTTATTAATCCCTAATTTATTAGTAACAGTCAAGTAGATAACTCTAACTGACCAAACTACCTTTGACTAATTTAGAGATTAATATAAAAAATAAAAATCCTACCTCATATTCTGTCAACTAACATAAAAGCCAAAAAAAAAAAAAAAATTAACTCAACTTTTTGACCTAGTAGAGACCGACACCCGATCATGGTGCCCAAGCTGGATGCTCCTACATCAATCTACCCGCTAGATCCATTTAGGATCTCCGGGACACTTTATGGTTAGAATATAGGAGTGATGAGGAGACTCAACCTGTTTCCTTAATACATCAAAATGTTGATTCCTTGCAGGAGGGTGATATTCAAGACTTCCTGAACAATCTAAACACCATGCCTAGTTTTGAGTCATTGAGTTAGATTTTTAGTTTAGATTTTCAGGAAAGATATGACTCTCTACCTCCATTACCACCATTTGTAGTGGCATCTTTGTGTACTCTTGATCCTGATATCACTGTTGTTAAGATTAGTCCAGGTAAATTCTTGTATATCAGTTCAAACTTGGATCCTTCCCAGCAAGAGAAGCTTGTAAATTTGTTGCGAAACCATCTTGATGCCTTTGCATGGGGTTATGAAGATATGAAAGTCATCCCTCCTGAAACTTGTACACATCATATTTATATTCAAGATGGAGCCTGACCTATCTGACAACCCCAAAGGCGAATGAAACCAGCTCTAAGATATGTTGTAAAGGAAGAATTGAAAAATCTCTTAGATTTTGATTTTATCTATCCCATTTCCGATAGCCAGTGGGTATCTCCATTAGTATTAGTCCCAAAAAAAGATGGGAGATGGAACATTTGTATTGACTACAAAGAATTCAACAAGGCCACTCTCAATATTACTTCCCCCTTCCTTTCATTGATCAGGTACTCGATATCCTTGTTGGTAAGAAGTACTTTTCTTTTCTAGATGGCTTTAGCAGATATAACCAAATATAGATAGCACCCGAGGATCAAGACAAAACCACTTTTACATGTCCATGGGGTACATTTTCTTACCAAGTGCTGCCCTTTGGGCTACGTAAAGCCCCAACTACCTTTCAAAAGGCAGTCTTGTCTATTTTCACTAACCTTGAGTGTGTAGAAATCTATATGGATGACATCTCTATGTTTGGTGATTCATTTCAGGAAGCCCTCAAGAATATAGAAAAAGTGATTCTTCATTTCCAAGAAGCTCATCTTGCCTTGAGTGACAAGAAATGCAGATTAATTTGCAAGGCGAGGGTGGTTGTTGGCCATCTCTTTACTGACAAAGCTAGCCAGGTTGACCCTACAAAATAGAAGTCATTTTGAGTCTCCCTATACCTAAAAATCGAAGGGAAGTGAGAGGTTTTCTAGGACATGTGGGTTACTTTAGGAGATTCATTGAGAATTTCTCAAGGTTAGCTACCCCCCTTTTCCGACTTTTGGCTAAGGATGGTGAGTTTTCTTGGTCGACAGCTTGCCAACAGTCCTTTGAGACATTCAAGGAAAAACTAGTCCAGACACCAGTTTTGAGAGGACCAAACTGGTCCTTGCCATTTCATATTTCCTCTAATGCCTCAGATACTACTATTAGTGTAGATTTAGGACAAGAAGAAGGCAAACAACCTTATTTTATTTATTTCATTAGTAAAAACTTGTCACCTACCAAAGTCAATTATACGGTTAACGAGAAATAGTTTTTAGTTTTAATTTTTTCCATTAATAAATTCAGACATTATATTATAGGATATAAAGTTTTTGTGCATACTGATCATTCCGAAATAAGATATTTGATGAATAAACCATTAACTAGCAGTATAGTTACTAGGTGGTTACTATTGTTACAGGAATTTAATATTACTATTATTGATAGAACAGGAAAATAAAATGTAGTAGTAGATTATCTTTTAAGGTTAAATAATCCTGGTGATTCAATTCTTGTTGATGATGATTTTCCTAAAGAAGATATTTTCGCTGTGTCAACAAAATCCCCATGGTTTGCTGACATAGCTAACCATTTAGTCACTGGAAAATTACCACCTCACTTATCCGCCCATGCAAAGCGGAATATCATACAAAAAAGTGTTGCATATTCCTGGAACCAAGGAGACCTCTTTTACACCAGAGAAGATCTCATTATCCATAGATGTGTAAGAGAGGAAGAAGTGTTTGATATTTTAAAATCTGCCCATGATGAACCTTGCAGGGGTCACTTCACTGATAAGCAGACTGCATACAAAGTGTTACGAGCCTGCTGATATGTTTCAACATGAATTTGAAACTCTACAAATACTCCACCCATTTGGCATGTTTGTGGTTCAACTTGTGTTATTGCTTTACATACTGTAGTGCAAAATTATCTAAAAATAGCACAAATTCGTTTCCTAGTAGATAATGCCTCCAGTGTTTTAATGCCTGTATAACAGCATAGAACTTCCTGTCATAAGACGAATATTTCTATTTGCTTTCATTTATTTTCTTGTTGAAGAATGCCATAGGCTTATCCTCCTGGCTGAGCATAGCTCCAATAGCCATACCGGTAGCATCATAGTGAACCTGAAAAAGATTCTTGAAATTTGGCAATCTCAGGATCGGCCTCTCAGTGATCTTCCTCTTTAATAGCTGGAAAATTCTCTCCGCTACATCCGTCCATCGAAAAGGCTGACTGGCCTTTTTAATGGTGTCCAACATAGGTGCACAAATTTCGCTAAAATTCCTTATGAATTTCCAATAAAAACTCGGTAGTCCATGAAATCTACGTACCTCGAATAAAGTTTTCGGAGATGGCCAATTAACTATCGTTGCAACCTTCTCCGGATCCATCTTCAGTTCGTTTTCTGCTATTGCAAAGCCCAAATAAATCAATTCCTTCTGCAGAAAGGTAGATTTCTTCAAGTCTATTAGCAGTTTATTCTGTTGTAATTTTTCCATCACTTTCCGCACATGTTGAAGGTGTTCTTCCCTTGTCCTACTCAAAATTAGTATGTCATCCGAGTACACTATTACAAATTTCCTGATGTACTCCTTCAGCATCTCATTCATTAACCTCATAAATGTACTGGGCGCATTTCTCAGTCCAAATGGCATGACCAGCCATTCTTACAGTCCCTCATTTGTCCTAAAGGCTGTCTTACATTTGTCCCCCTCTTGTATCTGGATCTGATGATACTCACCCTTTAAGTCTATCTTAGAGAAATATGTCGCTCCGCTTAAACAATCCATCATGTCATCCATCCGTGGCAGTGGGAACCTGTACCAAATGGTGACTTTGTTGATGGCCCTCGAGTCAGTGCACATCCGCCACTCTCCTCCCTTCTTGGGAGCGGGAACCGTTGGGACTGCGCAAGGGCTCAAACTTTCCCTTATTAAACCCTTGTTTAGCAATTCCTACACTTTCTTGCTAATCTCTTCATTGTCCTTGGGGCTCATTCGGTATGCCGCTTTGTTCAGCAAATTGGCTCCGGGTATGACGTCAATATGATGACTTATGCTTCTTTTGGGGGGTAATTTGTCTGGCAAGTCATCCACCACTATGTCCATAAATTCCTACAGCATTTGCTGAATTTCTGTAGGTAAATCTGATACCTCTGTGTGCAACAACATTATTCTTGCTTTCTTTGCAACTGCATAACCCATCTCACTATCCTCAACTTCTTTCAGAAAATTTTTTCCACTAAACAACAATGTTCTTAGTTCACTTGTCCCTGATGTCCCTTCCTCTTTGATGGCACAAGCGTATGCTTGATTCCATCCTTTGACAAACTTATAACAGTTCATCAATCCATCGTGTACCACTTTCCTATCATACTGCCAAGGCCTGCCTAACAGTATGTGACATACATCCATTGGCATGATGTCACAAACGACTTTATCCTTATATCTACCTATTTGAAACTCCACCTTGCATTGTTCATCCACCAGCAGCTAATGGCCTTTTTGCGGCCATGAGACTTTGTAAGGGGTGGGATGTTTCAAGCGCTTCAATTACAAATTTTCCACCATCTCTAAGGACACCAAATTATCGGTACTACTGCTGTCAATAATCAACTTACAACACTTACCACGTGACTTACAAACTGTTCTAAACAAAGCCTTCTGTTGTGTGTGTTCGGTGACCTCCTTGACTGGTTTTAACAACACGTTGTGCATCACCAAGGCTTCCCCTGTCTCTGGAGCATTTTCTACTTCTTGGGGAGGCGTCACTACTTCCTCTAGTTGTGCAACATATGCACCCCTTTGTCCAGCTTGATCTGCCTCTGGACATTCAAATGATCTGTGTCCCCATTTATGGCACATGTAACATTGATAACCAACCCCTCTTCCTCAGCCATTTCCCCTGCCTCACTTGGATGACTTACCACCTCTCACATTATCACCTTTGTCTACTGATCTGAAAGCTCTAGAACTGTTGCTTTCCTCATTACTACTAGCAGTCCGCCCTCTGCCATATGACTGGCCTTTTCCCCTACCGGCTCCTCATCCTCTCCAGGCATTCTACCTTCTAGTAATTTTCTCTTTATCCTTCATCGCACTCTGATACGCTTCTTTAGTGTTCCTTGGAGATAAAATACTAATTTCATCTAATATTTCTAATCTTAACCCATTTACATACCTGGTTGTTCTTTCTGCAGTATCCTTTGTATATCTAGCTCTTAAGTTCACTTGATAGAACTCCTCTGTGTACTCCCTTACCATCATTCCTTTCTGTCTAAGATTTTGCACTTGCCTGTGTAGTGCAATCTGATAATATTTCGGCAGAAATTTACCCTTCAACTTGGCCACCATCCTTGAGAGGTTTTAATCGACAACTTGTTCAATCTCTTTCTCTCTCTCTGGACACTATCCCACCACAGGGTTGTGTTTCCTTTCAATTTCGTTGCAGCAAACCTAACTCTGCGGTCTTCGTTGACTTCCTCACACTCGAAATACTTATCCATCTTGCTGATCCAATCCAATAAAACATCGATAGACAGGCTGTCATCATAGGTTGGGAGTTCTGGCTTGGGTTTACTGCTTGCCACTAAAACAAACCTCAACATTCTCACTTCTAGGGTCTCAACTTCTGGTCCATCTGTTGCTGCTTCTGTTTCCTCTTCACTGCCATCGCCTACCTCCAGGTCTCTTCTTCTCCCTGTCTCTATTGCCTCCAAATGGGTAGCAAGAATTCTGATCTCCTCTCTCAGTCCTTCCTCTGCTATCCTTCGAGCACCTCTGAAATGACCTCGCCTTCCTCTTTCCATTTCCTCAATCAATTTCACCTGCTCTGATACCACTATGATGGGACCAGCCCAATACTTTACAGACTTTAGGCAATTTAAATTTATTATGTGGTGATTTTATGATTGGTTAGATCTTCGGTTATGATTACATGTGTGAGGAGTACACCATCGGATATTGTGGTACCATGTTGGGTGGCATTCAATCACACAATTATGATTGAGTACTTGCCTCGGGTTGTGTTTTCCCTACTCCTTGCTATGCCAAAGCCCTTTCCTCGTTGTTCACTTAGTCATTTGTCATTGGCTTGCCGAGGATTTGTTCTATTGTGCTCTACAAGTTTGAGTATGCAGCTTTGCTGCGGGCCTTGGTGCACCTCCTAGTGATTTTCTGTCCTGGTTCCTTGATGTGTGCATGGTTGCTCTTAAACCTGGTTCATTGGGTACGTGTGGTTTGCCCTGTCTCTGTTTGAGTAAGTGATTCTTCTATTATTGTTTTTTTTCCCTCTGCTATTGGTTCAACAGACCGCCGTGTTCCGGGTTATGTGCTGGTATTTCTCGTTCTTGTTGGCAACTTAGTGATTGTCTTGTGTCCAGGCTCAAATCAATGACATTCTTTCATCCTCGGCTTCAAATGCAGGTAGTCCTCCTCCCTTGATTCAATTTTTGGTTCTCTTTCCTCAGCTTCTAACCTGGTTCGCTCCTTCATCTCCACAGTTAGTCGAAAATCGTGGATGAAATGTGGGTTCATGGCTCTCGCTGCAAATTCTCAAGTGAATTGAACTCAACTTTCATTATTTGCTTCTTTTTAGGCTCTGTAGTTTCACTTCCGTAACATCATATATTTCTGACACCTGGGTGTTGTTTTCTGTGTAGGTGTTGAGGGTTTGCGGTTGGAGGTATTAGCAATGTATACTTTAGTTTTGTCCGGTAGGCTCTGCTTCTTGAATTTCCTTCAGTCTTCATTCTGGTTTTAGTTTAGGCCTTCTGGTCATGTGGGTTTATCACCCTCGATGCTTATCAATTGACTCACGCTGTGAGTGATGTTCTGTCACTTTGGAGGTCTGGGCTTCCACTATATGGAATTTCTTTGGCTGTAATTTTTTGTATTTAACGCAATTTTCTTCTGAAACCCTCACCTAGGGTTTGTTTTCCAAGGGTTTATGTGTCTATAGCTATGTATGAGTCGTTGTTTGAAACCCTGACGTAGGGTTCGTCGTTCACGGCTTATGCCTCTATGGCTTTATTTTGCAGTACTGCTATGTAATTGTTATACACTTGTCTTTGCAATTTCGAAAGAGAAATTCTTTAGGAAAATATAATAAAATTTGGTTTGTTTTACCTGAATGACATGGATGTTATCATACCGTCGTGCTTTTGGTTTACTTCGAATTCCTATCCTGAACTACAATTATAATTCTTGATTTGCTTGCGATGTTTTATATGAACATGCGTGAGCACTGCAGATGTGCTGGTAATGTTGTATGACTGTCAATTTAAATGAATGATGGAATTTTTCATCCAGCTTGTGGGTGCTTGGCCTATACCGAATCTATTTGTGTCTCTCTTTGTCTATCTTCGATGTTTGCTTCAAATGAAATATAAACCCTCGTATGATATCTGTTCCTCTGTCTTGCTGTTAGGACTAGTTGTTTTTCTCAGGGAAACAAAAAGAATTAAATTCAATAATCTGTGTACAGTAGGTTATCTGTTCAGATGTTCATAAATTAGAAGACATAATAAAATACAGTAGGACATACAGATGGACAGAATTTGGTTTCTCTGTTATTGATATTATTCGAGTGGGAGAGGTACTGAGCCTTGTACATGACTTTTTCTATTACATTTATATGTTTATGGTTCTAGTTAATGAAGTTGTACAGTTGCTTTTCAGTTGTATACTTTATAGTTACATGGTTATTAGTCATTCGGTTTTGTCCTTATGACAATATTTTCCTTTTAGACACTTTTGTCTTTTCCTTTTAAAATAACAGGATAATTATTAATCCCAGATTTATTAGTAACAGTCAAATAAATAACTCTAACTGACCAAACTACCTTTCACTAATTTAGAGATTAAGATAAAAAATAAAAATCCTACCTCCTATTCTATCAACTAACATAAAAGGCAAAAAAATAGAATAAATAACTCAACTTTTTGACCTGGCAGAGATAGACACCCGGTCATGGTGCCTGAGCTGGATGTTCCTGCATCAATCCACCCGCTAGATCCATTTAGGAGCTCCGAGACACTTTATGGTTAGAATATAGTAGTGATGAGGGGACTCAACCTGTTTCCTTGATACATCAAAATGTTGATTCCTTGCAGGAGGGTGAGATTCAAGAATTCCTGAACAATCTAAACACCATGCCTAATTTTGAGTCATTGAGTCAGATTTTCAGTTTAGATTTTCAAGAAAATATGACCCTCTACCCCCATCACCACCATCTATAGTGACACCTTTGTGTACTCTTGATCCTCATACCACTGTTGTTGAGATTAGTCTAGGTAAATCCTTGTATATCTGTTCAAATATGGATCCTTCCTAGCAAGAGAAGCTTGTGAATTTGTTGCGAAACCATCTTGATGCCTTTGCATGGGGTTATGAAGATATGAAAGGCATCCCTCCTGAAACTTGTACACACCATATTTATATTCAGGATGGAGCCTGACCTATCTGAAAACCCCAAAGGCGAATGAACCCAGCTCTAAGAGACGTTGTAAAGGAAGAATTGCAAAAACTCTTAGATGTTGATTTTATCTATCCCATTTCCGACAGCCAGTGGGTCTCTCCATTATTATTAGTCCCAAAAAAAGATGGGAGATGGCGCATTTGTATTGACTACAGAGAATTGAACAAGGCCACTCTCAAGATTACTTCCCCCTTCCTTTCATCTTTCAGGTACTCGATATCCTTGCTGGTAATAAATACTTTTCTTTTCTGGACGACTTTAGCAGATATAACCAGATAAAGGTAGCACCCAAGGATCAAGACAAAACCACTTTTACATGTCCATCGGGTACATTTTCTTGCCAAGTGCTTCCTTTTGGGCTACGTAATGCCCTGACTACCTTTCAAAAGGTAGTCTTGGCTATTTCCACTAACCTTGACTCTGTAGAAATCTATATGCATGACTTCTCTATGTTTGGTGATTCATTTCAGGAAGCCCTCAAGAATCTAGAAAAGGTGATTCTTCGTTGCCAAGAAGCAAATATTGCCTTGAGTGACAAGAAATGCAGATTAATGTGCAAGGCGAGGGTGGTTGTTGGCCATCTCTTTTCTGATAAAGGTATCCAGGTTGACCCTACAAAATAGAAGTCATTTTGAGTCTCCCTATACCCAAAACTCGAAGGGAAGTGAGAAGTTTTCTAGGACATGTGGGCTACTTTAGGAGATTCATTGAGAATTTCTCAAGGATAGGTACCCCCCTTTTCCAACTTTTGGCAAAGGATAGTGAGTTTTCTTGGTCCACAGCTCGCCAACAGTCCTTTGAGACATTCAAGGAAAAACTAGTCCAGACACCAGTTTTGAGAGGACCAAATTGGTCCTTGCCATTTCATATTTCCTCTGATGCCTCAAATACTACTATTGGTGTAGCTTTAGGACATGAAGAAGACAAACAACCTTATTCTATTTATTTCATTAGTAAAAACTTGTCACCTACGAAACTCAATTATACGGTTACCGAGAAATAGTTTTTAGCTATAATTTTTTCCATTAACAAATTCAGACATTATATTATAGGATATGAAGTTTTTGTGCATATTGATCATTCTGAAATAAGATATTTGATGAATAAACCATTAACTAGCGATAGAGTGACTAGGTGGTTACTATTGTTACAAGAATTTAATATAACTATTATTGATAGACCAGGAAAATAAAATGTAGTAGTAGATTGTCTTTTTAAGGTTAAATAATCCCGGTGAATCAATTCTTGTTGATGATGATTTTCCTAATGAACATCTTTTTGCTGTTTCAACAAAATCCTCATGGTTTGCTGACATAGCTAACTATTTATTCACTGGAAAATTACCACCTCACTTATCTGCTCATGAAAAGCGGAATATCATACAGAAAAGTGTTGCATATTCCTGGAACCAAGGAGACCTCTTTTACACCAGAGCAGATCTCATTATCCATAGATGTGTAAGAGAGGAAGAAGTGTTTGATATTTTAAAATCTACCCATGATGAACCTTGCGGGGGTCACTTCACTGATAAGCAGACTGCATACAAATTGCTACAAGCCTACTGATATGTTTCAACACGAAGTTGAAACTCTACAAATACTCCACCCATTTGGCATGTTTGTGGTTTAACTTGTACTGTTGCATTACATACTATAGTGTAGAATTATCTAAAAACAACACAAATTCGTTTCCCAACAGATAATGCCTCCAGTGTTTTAATGCCTGTATAACAGCTTAAAACTCCTTGTCATAAGACGAATATTTTTGTCTACTCTCATTTAGTTTCTTACTAAAGAACGCCACAGGCTTATCCTCTTGGCTGAGCACACCTCCAATAGCTATACCAGTAGCAACACAGCGAAAACGAAAAAGGTTCTTGAAATCTAGCAAACTCAGGATCAGCCTCTCAGTGATCTTCCTCTTTAATAGCTAGAAACTTCTCTCCGCTACATCCTTCCATCGGAAAGGATGAATGGCCTTTTTAATGGTGTCCAACATAGGTGCACAAATTTCACTAAAATTCCTTATGAATTTCTGGTAAAAACTCGCTAGTACATGAAAGCTACGTACCTCGAATAAATTTTTTTGGAGATGGCCAATTAACTATCGCTGCAACCTTATCCGAATCCATCTTTAGTTCGTTTTCTGCTATTACAAAGCCCAAATAAATCAATTCATTATGCAGAAAGGTAGATTTCTTCAAGTTTATTAGTAGTTTATTCTGCTGTAATTTTTCCAACACTTTTCGTACTTGTTGAAGGTGTTCTTCCCTTGTCCTGCGGAAAATTAGTATGTCATCTAGGTACACTATTACAAATTTCTCAATGTACTCCTTCAACATCTCATTCATTAACCTCATAAATGTATTGGGCGCATTGCTCAGTCCAAATGGCATGACCAGCCATTCGTACATTCCCTCATTTGTCTTAAAGGCTGTCTTCCATCCGTCCCCCTCTCGTATCCGATTCTGATGATACCTGCTCTTCAAGTATATATTAGAGAAATATGCTACCCCACTTAAACAATCTATCGTGTCATCCATCCGTGGTAGTGGGAACCTGTAGAAGATGGTGACTTTGTTGATGGCCCTCGAGTCTATGCACATACGCCACTCTTCTGCCTTCTTGGGAGCAAGAACTGTTGGGATTGTGCAAGGGCTCAAACTTTCCCTTATTAAACCTTTGTCTAGCAATTCCTGCACCTGCTTCCTAATCTCTTCATTGCCCTTGGGGCTCATTTGGTATGCCACTTTCTTCAGCAAACTGGCTCAGGGTATGAAGTTAATATGATGACTTATGCTTCTTTTGGGGGGTAATTTGTCTGGCAAGTCATCCACCACTATGTCCATAAATTCCTGCAGCATTTGTTGGATTTCTGTAGGTAAATCTGATACCTCTGTGTGCAACAACATTGTTCTTGCTTTCTTTACAAATGCATAACCCATCTCACTATCCTCAGCTTGTTTCAGAAACTATTTTCCGCTAACCAACAATGCTCTTGGTTCACTTGTCCCTGTTGTCCCTTCCTCTTTGATGGGCACAAGTGTATGCTTGATTCCATCCTTGATAAACTTATAATAGTTCGTCAATCCATCGTGTACCACTTTCCTATCGTACTGCCAAGGTCTTCCTAGCAGTATGTGACATACATCCATCAGCATGATGTCACAAACAACTTTATCCTTATATTTGCCTATTTGAAACTCCACCTCACACTGTTCATCCACCAGCAACTGATGGCCTTTTTGTAGCCATGAGACTTTGTAAGGGGTGGGTGTTTTAAGTGCTTCAACTCCAACTTTTCCACCATCTCTGTGGACACCAAATTATTGTTACTACCACTGTCAATAATCAACTTACAACACTTACCAGGTGACTTACAAACTGTTCTAAACAAAGCCTTCCGTTGTGTCTATCCGGTGACCTCCTTGACTGGTTTTAACAACACCTTGTGCAGCACCAAGGCTTCCCTTGTCTCTGGATCATTTTCTGCTTCTTGGCGAGACACCGCTACTTCCTCTAGTTGTGCAACATATACATCCCTCTATCCAACTTGACCTGCCTCTCGACATTCAAATGATCTATGTCCCCATTTATGACACTTGTTACATTGATAACCAACCCCTCTTCCTTGGCCATTTCCCCTGCCTCGCTAGGATGACCTACCACCTCTCGCATTATCACCACTGTCCACTGATCCAGAAGCTTTGGAACTGTTGCCTTTCTCATTACTACTAGCAGTCTGCCCTCTACCATATGACTGGTCTTTTCCCCTGCCGGCTCCTCGTCCTCTCTAGGCATTCTGCCTTCTAGTAATTTTCTCTTCAACTTTCATCGTACTTTGATACGCTTCTTCAGTGTTCTTTGGATATAAAATACTGATTTCATCTAAAATTTCTAATCTTAACCCATTTACATACCCTGTTGTTCTTTCCGTGATATCCTCTCTATATCCAGCTCTCAAGTTCACTCTATAGAACTCCTCCATGTACTCCCTTACAGTCATTCCTTTCTCTCTCAGATTCTACACTTGCCTGTGTAGTGCAATCTGATAATCTTTCAACGGAAATCTGCCCTTCAACTTGGCCACCATCCTTGACCAGGTTTTAATCGGCAACTTGTTCAATCTCTTTCTCTCCGTCTGGACACTATCCCACCATAGGGTTGTGTATCCCTTCAATTTCGTCGCAGCGAACCTAACTCTGTGGTCTTTGTTGACTTCCTCACACTCGAAATACTTATCCATCTCGCTGATCCAATCCAATAAAACCTCGATAGACAGGCTTCCATCATAGGTTGGGAGTTCTGGCTTGGGTTTACTGCTTACCACTAAAACAGACCTCAACAATCTCACTTCTGGGGTCTCACCTTCCGGTCCATCTGTTGCTGCTTCAGTTTCCTCTTCGCTGTCATCGCCTACCTCCAGGTCTCTTCTTCTCCCTGCCTCTACTGCCTCTAAACGAGCAGCAAGAATTCTGATCTCCTCTCCCAGTCCTTCCTCCGCTATCCTTCGAGCATCTATGCCATGACCTTGCCTTCCTCTTTCCATTTCCTCAAACAATTTCACCTACTTTGATACCACTATGATGGGACCAGCCCAATACTTTACGGACTTTAGGCAATGTAAATTTATTATGTGGTGTTTTTATGATTGGTTAGATCTTCGGTTGTGATTACATGTGTGAGGAGTACACCATTGGATATTGTGGTACTGTATTAGGTGGCATTCAATTACACAGTTATGATTGAGTACTTGCCTCGGGTTGTGTTTTTCTCGCTCCTTGCTATGCCAAAGCTCTTTTCTCGTCGTTCACTTGGTCATTTTTCGTGGGCTTGCCGAGGGTTTGTTCTGTTGTGCTCTGCAAGTTTGAGTATGCAGCTTTGTTGCGGGTCAAGGTGCACCTCCTGGTGATTTTCTGTCCTGGTTCCTTGATGTGTGCGTGGTTGCTCTTAAACCTGGTTTGTTGGGCAGGTTTGGTTTTCCTTGTCACCGTCTGGGTAAGTGATTCTTCTGTTATTGTTTGTTTTCCTTCTGTTGTTGGTTCAACAGACCGTCGTGTTCCCGGTTATGTGTTGGTATTTATCATTCTTGTTGGCAACTTAGTGATTGGTTTGTGTCCAGGCTCAAATCGATGGCATTCTTTCATCGATGGCTTCAAATGTAGGTAGTCCTCCTTCCTTGATTCAATTTGTGGTTCCCTTTCCTCAGCTTCTAACCTGGTTCGCTCCTTCGTCTCCGCATTTAGTCGAAAATCATGGATGAAATGTGGGTTCTCGGCTCTCACTGCAAATTCTCAGGTGAATTGAACTCAACTTTCATTATTTGCTTCTTTTTAGGCTCTGTAGTTTCACTTCCATAAGATCGTATATTTCTAACACCTGGGTGTTGTTTTTTGTGTAGGTGTTGAGGGTTTGCGGTTGGAGGTATTAGCAATGTAAACTTCGGTTTTGTTCGGTAGGCTCTGCTTCTTGAATTTCCTTCAGTCCTCATTCTGGTTTTAGTTTAGGCCTTCGCGTCATGTGGGTTTATCACCCTCGATGCTTATCGATTGACTCACGCTGCGAATGATGTTCTATCACTTTGGAGGTCTGGGCTTCCACTATTTGGAATTTCTTTGACTGTAATTTTCTGTATATGAATGCAATTTTCTTCCAAAACCCTCACCTAGGGTTTGTTGTCCAAGGGTTTATGTGTCTATAGCTATGTATGAGTCACTGTTTGAAACCCTCACCTAGGGTTTGTCGTTCACGGCTTATGCGTCTATGGATTTATTTTGCAATACTGCTATGTAATTGTTATACACTTGTCTTTGCTATTTCGAAAGAGAAATTCTTGAGGAAAATATAATAAGATTTGGTTTGGTTTACCTGAATGGAATGGATGTAATCATGTTGTCGTGCTTTTGGTTTACTCTGAATTCCTAGCTTGAACTGCAATTATAATTCTTTGATTTGCTTGTGATGTTTCATATGAATAGGCGTGAACACTGTAAATACACTGGTAATGTTGTATGACTGTCAATTTAAATGAATGATGGAAGTTTTCATCCGGCCTATGGGTGCTTGGCCTGTACCGAATCTGTTTGTGTCTCTCTTTGTCTATCTTCGTTGTTTGCTTCAAATGAAATATAAACCCTCGTATGATATCTATTCCTCTGTCTTGCTGTTAGGACTGGTTGTTTTTCTCAAGAAAACAAAAAGAATTAACCTCAATAATCTATGTACAGTAGGTAATCTGTTCAGATGTTCATAAATTAGAAAACACAATAAAATACAGTAGGACATACAGATGGACAGAATTTGGTTTCTCTATTTTTGATATTATTCGAGTACGAGAGGTACTGAACCTTGTACATGACTTTTTCTGTTACAGTTATATGTTTATGGTTCCAGTTAATGAAATTGTACAATTGCTTTTCAGTTGTAGACTTTACAGTTACATGGTTATTAGTCATTCGGTTCTGTCCTTATGACAAGATTTCCCTTTTAGAAACATTTGTCTTTTCCTTTTAAAATAACAGGATAATTATTAATCCCGGATTTATTAGTAACAGTCAAGTAAATAACTCTAACTAACCAAACTACCTTTGACTAATTTAGAGATTAAGATAAAAAATAAAAATCCTACCTCCTATTCTCTCAACTAACATAAAAGGCAAAAAAAAAAAAAAATTAACTCAACTGGGAGAGACCGACACCCAGTCATGGTCCCTGAGCTAGATGCTCCTGCATCAATCCACCCGCTAGATCCATTTAGGAGCTCTGAGACACTTTATGCTTAGAATATAGTAGTGATGAGGAGACTCAACCTGTTTCCTTGATACATCAAAATGTTGATTCCTTGCAGGAGGGTGAGATTCAAAACTTCCTGAACAATCTAAACTCCATGCCTAATTTTGAGTCATTGAGTCAGATTTTTAGTTTAGATTTTCAGGAAAGATATGACTCTCTACCTCCATCACCACCATCTGTAGTGACACCTTTGTGTACTCTTGATCCTGATACCACTATTGTTGAGATTAGTCTAGGTAAATCCTTGTATATCAATTCAAACTTGGATCCTTCCCAGCAAGAGAAGCTTGTGAATTTGTTACAAAACCATCTTGATGCCTTTGCATGTGGTTATGAAGATATGAAAGGCATCCCTCCTGAAACTTGTACACACCATATTTATATTCAGGATGGAGCCTGACCTATCTGACAACCCCAAAGGCAAATGAACCCAGCTCTAAGAGATGTTGTAAAGGAAGAATTGCAAAAACTCTTAGATGTTGATTTTATCTATCCCATTTCTGATAGCCAGTGGGTCTCTCCATTAGTATTAGTCCCAAAAAAGATGGGATATGGTGCATTTGTATTGACTACAGAGAATTGAACAAGGCCACTCTCAAGATTACTTCCCCCTTCCTTTCATCTTTTAGGTACTCGATATCCTTGCTGGTAAGAAGTACTTTTCTTTTCTAGACGGATTTCGTAGATATAACCAGATACGGATAGCACCCGAGGATCAAGACAAAACCACTTTTACCTGTGCATGGGGTACGTTTTCTTACCAAGTGCTTCCCTTTGGGCTACGTAATGCCCCGACTACCTTTCAAAAGGCAGTCTTGGCTATTTTCACTGACCTTGAGTGTGTAGAAATCTATATGGATGACTTCTCTATGTTTGGTGATTCATTTCAGGAAGCCCTCAAGAATCTAGAAAAATTCATTCTTTGCTACCAAGAAGCTCATATTGCCTTGAGTGACAAGAAATGCAGATTAATGTGCAAGGCGAGGGTGGTTCTTGGCCATCTCTTTTCTGACAAAGGTATCCAGGTTGACCCTGCAAAAATAGAATTCATTTTGAGTCTCCCTATACCCAAAACTCGAAGGGAAGTGAGAGGTTTTCTAGGACATGTGGGCTACTTTAGGAGATTCATTGAGAATTTCTCAAGGATAGCTACCCCCCTTTTCTGACTTCTGGCTAAGGATAGTGATTTTTCTTGGTCCACAACTTGCCAATAGTCCTTTGAGACATTCAAGGAAAAACTAGTCCAGACATCAATTTTGAGAGGACCAAACTGGTCCTTGGCATTTCATATTTCCTCTGATGCCTCAGATACTACTATTGGTGCATCTTTAGGACAAGAAGAAGACAAACAACCTTATTCTATTTATTTCATTAGTAAAAACTTGTCACCTGCCAAAATCAATTATACGGTTACCGAGAAATAGTTTTTAGCTATAATTTTTTCCATTAACAAACTCAGACATTATATTACAGGATATAAAGTTTTTGTGCATACTGATCATTCGAAAATAAGATATATGACGAATAAACCATTAACTAGCGGTAGAGTGACTCGGTGGTTACTATTGTTGTAGGAATTTAATATTACTATTATTGATAAACCAAGAAAATAAAATGTAGTAGTAGATTATCTTTAAGGTTAAATAATCCTGGTGAATCAATTCTTGTTGATGATGATTTTCCTGACGAACATATTTGTGTTGTGTCAACAAAATCCCCATGGTTTGCTGACATAGCTAACTATTTAGTCACTGGAAAATTACCACCTCACTTATCCACTCATGAAAAGCGGAATATCATACAGAAAAGTGTTGCATATTCCTAGATCCAAGGAGACCTCTTTTATACCAGAGCATATCTCATTATCCATAGCTGTGTAAGAGAGGAAGAAGTGTTTGATATTTTAAGATCTTCCCATGATGAACCTTGCGGGGGTCACTTCACCAATAAGTAGACTGCATACAAAGTGTTACGAACTAGCTTTTTTTGGCCTTCCTTTTTTAAGGATGCCAAGCAAATATGTCAAGCAGTGTGATAACTGTCAGCGAGTTGGCTAGCCTAATCAAATGAATGAAATGCCTTTATGTCCTCAGGTTATGATTGATCCTTTTGAAAAATGGGCCATTGATTTCATTGGACCAATAAATCCAACATCAACAAATAAAATGCATATTTTGGTTTGTACAGATTTTATTACGAAATGCGTAGAAGCTAAAGTTGTTTCCTTTGCTACTGAAAGAGTTGTTGTTGATTTATTTTTACTAAAATATTTACTAGATTTAGTGTACCTAGAGAAATTGTTTTTGACAATGGACCATAGTTTATTTCTAATCTGGTATAGGGTGTGATGGAGCAGAACAAAATATGACACTGGAAATCTACACCGTATCATGTGCAAGAAAATGGTCAGGTGGAGTCCACGAATAAGGTGATTGAGTCCATCCTCACAAAAAATGGCAAATATGCACAGAAAGGATTTGGCTGACAAAATACCAGAAGCATTTGGCATATTGAACCACTTGGAGAAACAGCATAGGACACACACCATATGAGTTGGTGTATGGAAAACAAGTCCTCTTGCTAATATAATTCCAAATCAAGACTTTCAGGACTGCATTCCAATTGGGGCTGGATCTCTCTGAAGCACAACAACAACATCTTCTACAATTGAATGAGTTAGATTTATTCTCAAGGGATGTTGTTCAACAGAACATCTTGGTTGAACAACAACGCAAGAAGTGGCATGGCAATTCAATTAAGAAGAAGCAGTTCCAACCAGGTGATTGGGTACTCCTTTATGATTCTAGATTCAAATATTTTAAAGTAAAATTCCATACATGCTAGATGGGACCCTATGAGGTGGTCAAAGTGTTCGAAAATGGAGCAGTAGAAATCAAAACTATTGATGGGCAGAATTTTGTGTTCCTGGTAAACGGGCATAGATTGAAGGTATATTTTCAGCCCCTTACTAAAGGAGATTTCATGCAACAAGTCCAACAACCATTTGAAAATTAGTTGGTAGGTGGTAACACCAACCTGTCGAATATTTGATTCCTTCTTGTCCTTATTAAAAAATAATAAAAGAAAAATAAAAAGAAAAAAATGACAAAAATAAAAAGTATAAAAAGAAAAAAATATCCTGTAATTATGAAAATCAGTTGACTGACATGATTGTAGAAGGATTAACCTGAAAACCATCATGCTGGCATGAAGATCAAAATTTTAATAAAAATGGAATGTTACTTGATCTTTTAGATATGTTGGCTACCACCAAGAAGAAGCAGGTTCACAAAACCAAGCACTTACCCAAGTTTGGGGTAACTAGCATGGAAATTTTTATTCAAGTAAATGCTTACTTCCCGTTGCAATTACTTTTTTCTACACCAATGCAGGCAGATTTCAAGGTAAAAACATTGCCTTTCTTCTATTTCCCATTTTGAAAATTCCCACTAGTTTCTTTTCTAAAATCCCCAATGAATTACCTTCCTCTTTTTTCTAAGAAAACTACCCTTGCCCGATTTCATAAAATCCCTCTTTTCCCTTGAATTTTTTTCCACATCCCATTTCGTTTACCCCCTTGGTGATATTGTTTCTGGAATCCCTGCTATAATTTTCCTTCCCATTCAATGTTTTTTTTTTACCCCCTTCCCACTTCTTTATTCCCTCATAAATTGATTGCAAAATTTGATGTAGTCAATCTGGAAGGCATGCTTGTGAAACACCAAAGGATGGTGAATAAACCTTTTCTTGTATATTGAGGCAAAAATTTTTAGTCCAGCTACAAAATTGTGTTCTATTAGAATTTTTTTGTTTTGGTAAAAGTCCCTAGTGCAAGACGGGTAGTGAAAGCACGATGCAATGCAAGTAGGTTTAGTGCAAGAACACAACTGACTGTGAAAGCAAGTGTAAAATAAAATTCACACAGTCCAGGAGTGTCTTATCAAGGATGTTTATGGATATTTATTTTCCTACACATGAGTATTGATATATCATAGCATTAATGTTTCAATTAATGCTCTGTTTCATCATTTACTGACTTAGGAAATTTCTTTTAAGTGAAAGGTGTATAGGGTTCTGAAATCTAATTTTTTTAATAAGTACTGAAGTATGTCTTGATTAAATTATGAGGCGGACTGTGGGATAGTACTGTTGTTCGATAGTCTGTATTCACCTTCCTTGAAATAATTTCACATTGCTTGTTCATTATTACCTTACCCTGTAACCCGATCATTGTAACCTTTGTGCCCCCGCCGCATAAACCTCCACTACATCAAATCATTATGACTCACCTGCAGTGGGTTGATAAAAATCTACACCTAATATGGAGAGCTATTTTTCATCGTCACCGGGTGAGTGGGACCGAAAAGACGGGGGTTAACGAACCTCTAGCATAAATCTCTCAGCAAGCGTTGGTGTCACTCGCTAGAATTCTTTCGAGGTTGTGACCGGAAAGGGTGAAGTGCAGTTTGACATGGCACCCATAAGGAGTGAGCCTTGTATTTGTAGGAGATTGAGAAAATCGTAGAATATTGGAATAGTCTTACACTCTTGCAAGAATCTAGGTTCCTACCATTTTTACAGAAGTTTGACGGTTTCGACATGGTTGTGGTACTGGAGTTCATGAAGACATTAAAAGGAGGTCGAGCCAGGGCCAACTCATTGAAGTTTGAAGTCATAAAGGAGTCTATTGTGCAAGCTACAGTCTTGCCACTTACATGGGAGCATTGGTTTAAAAAGGAGCAGCTTGGGAGGAAATGATGGAACTGGTTCGTGATTGACAAGAAGCTTAAGGTTGATAGAGGAAGGGACTTTTGTAGAGTTCCATGATCAGGAAGTGGTGAGACCTCCCATTCATACTGCATAAATTTGTGACTGGTGAGGGATGTTACACATTGGCATTCGTATATCACCTTCGGCTATTACTGCACTTTGAGTTGGAAAATTGATTAATTTCCCTTTCTACCTACTCAAAAGTCTTGAGAAAATGGCGAAGGGCATACAGAGTGGGAATTCAATCCAAGTTGCAAGCAAGCTATATCATCATGGGCTTATCATGATCCTGGTCAAGAAGAAGCTAGAAGGAAAAGGAGTAACCTAGGGAGCATTTCTGAAAGAGTTTCGGGAAAGGAGTGCAAGGAAGTCTGCTAGCACGAGTACAAATAAGAAAAGAAAAGCAGAGACATCGTCTCTTGCTGAGAAGAAAGGTGAAGGCACATTGGTGCAAACAGGGAGGAAGTCTATCGAAAACACTCTGCCCTTGGCTAAGAAGAGAAAGCCCCGAACCTTGGTGAGGAAGAAGATGGTCTCTCAAGGGACGGACCAGTCGAGCTCTCTAATTATAATTGATGAATCACCCCAAGTTTCCCCTAAAGTTCATAGCTTTCAGTGCTTGTAGATGAAGCAACACACACCATGGAAGATGAAGAGAACACAAAAGATGATGTATTGTTGTCAACTTTTGTCAGCAGATTAAGGAAGAGCAAGATGACGCCGAGTACAAGTGAAGTCCAAGCAAAGGGTCATGAGGATGAAGAAGAACAACATATAGAGACGCTCAATAATTTCAGTGAACCGAACATTGAAACCCTCAATGATTTTGAGGAACGGGGTACTGAAGCCCCTGCTGTTTTAGAAGAATGGGGTACTAAAGCCCCTACTATTTGAGAAAGATAGGGTACGGAAACCCTTGCTGGGTCAAATGGACAGGGTACTGAATCCCTTGAGGAACTGGAAAAACAAGGCATTGAAAACCCTAAGGAATTGTGTGCACAAGGTACTGAAACCCTTGGCGCGAAGGTTATGGAGGGCATCGAAACCCTCGGTGGCAAGGAAACCTTGAGTGCAGAAACCTTCGACGATGTCATAATGCAGACTTTGGACAACCTTGACCTTGACAACGTTGGGACCTATTTCAAGTCCGTTGCAGAGAAAACATTTACACCTAAAAACCTGAGCATAGAACCCTCCACTCTCTACCTCAACAGCCGAATAGTAGATTTGGAGCAGTAAGTTCATAACCTAGAGGCTTTGAACTAGGTCATGAAGGACCAAAATTGCCAGGAACAAAGCAAGGTAGAGCTACTTGTAGAGGTAAAAAGGAAGAAGCAACAAGTAAAAGTATGTAAGTATTGGGCTTCCAAATGCTACAAACACCTCAATAAGGTGACTAATCAGTTCATAAGAGCCCGAGGTAAGAAGAATAAGACAGTGAAAGAAAAAATAAGCATTGAAGTTCAGGATTGAGAGCTGGCCACTCATTTTTTGAGGATTTTTTGCAGAAGTTAAAATGTTGTGTGAGGACACACAACAACTTAGGGATGGGAGGATGTTGGTGTCCCAAATTTCTCTATTTTTACCCCATTTCTATAAACATTAACCTCTGTTTTATCTCGACTTAAACCTCTCTTCCCTGTACTAGTCCAAGATAACTACCCATTCTTGCATATGCTTCGTATCTTACATTAAGATTTATTAAAGTTCTTTATTAATCATTTTTACATAGATTTCATGCCTATTAAGTACCTCTTGTAACTTATGTTAATTTCCTAGAAGTAATTGAGAAACTAAGTGTTAATTATGAGTTAGCATGATCAGTGCAGGCAGATTCTTGCACCGCCAATGATGATTGTTCCGAGGTTTACGCAAACTGAATCTTTCCACATAGATGTTTTGATCCATGACTCCGAGTTCGGTTGCTAATTAGTTGAGGATGGATATCGATGGTGCACAGTCAAGGATATTTTCCAAGGATGGTCTATGACCAACAAAGTACATGTTTTATTATAACTGATAGCCGATTTTGTAATGTTTGGTTAGTAGTTCATTCGACCAAAAGGCTTGAATAGGAAAATGACTGTAATTAGTGGAATATGGCTAAGGCTGAATGAATGTATAAAATGTAGATTGTAGGTAGAATTAGCTAGCGATCCTTAGGATGTAATTTCATTTTCTATGTAGTTTGGTATTTCCCTTGGCTCTGGGTTGGACTCACACTACTATGTACATTTGTTGATCAAGTAATACAAGGAAATTGCCATGTTATTCATACGTTGTGTCTATTTTATCTTTCATGCATACTTGAGTGTTGAATCGTCTCGTTTCTTAAAAAGGAAATGAGTTGGTTGTCTAGGGCCCAACCAACCTAGCTCATTTACTCTTGTGCTTTCATCATTTGGAAAGACTGTGTGAATATTTCCCTTTGCAGTTGCATGGTGTGAACAATTTTTATATTTACTTCTGAAGTTCTGATTTAAATCTATTTCGTAGCTAAGTGTGAGTGGATTCATGGCTTGGAAGTTGATTGAGTTTATTCTTTCTTGTAATTCCTTTCTTGCATTTCTTTACTCACAATTCTAGTCTCGATTTTCTTCCACTTGGATCGTGCAGGAAGCCTCTTCCTGTACCAGTGCATGTAGTTTCCTGCACTCTGGTTCAGTTATTCCTTTCACGGCGAATATTGCATTTCTCTTACTACTTACCATTTTAAGTTGTTTCTACAAGAAAATATATTATTAATTTCAGAAATCATCCTTAACATTAAGAGTGCATTTATGAAGTATTTGAGAACGATTACATGAATTTATCATAGAAAATTTGTACTTGCATTTTATGACTTATGAACAAAGAACAAAAACATTTTAAGTGGATTTCTGAAGCTGCTGATACGTGCAGATCACTTAGACTACTACTTTGATTACTTTGAGTTGCTTTCATTTCATGATTTTTACTTCCATTGAAAGATTTAATTAATTAAAGAATTTCTTTTCCATAGATAATTTATCTTAGAATTTCATTTGCAATTGTAATTCTTTTCAACACGTCTTTCAATTTTTTAGAAAGTAAATTAAAAACTTTGGTGAAGGAAACTCTGCCTCGATGCAAGAGATGGTCTCTTGTCATAGAAACAGATTACTCTATGCCTTGAGGCTTAGAGTACCTCCACAAAGACATAAATCTTCAGTAAGGGAGGTAAAATATACTTTTACATAGAGGCACTGTACCTACACTAGTGCAAGCAAATTGCAATGGTACAAGAACAGGTTGTTTGAGTAGAAGGAAGATCAAGAGGAAAATAGATCTCTGTAAGGGCCCACTTGTTAGATTGTTAGACATCTATCTAAATATAAACATAGCATTTCATTCCAGCATTTAAGATTACTTCCAGTTGTGTGAAAACTCCTTTACTTGATTTACTTGCAAATTGTTCTTTTACATTCCAGTGCTAGAGTTGCTTTGGTGTCAATTACCTTTAAGATTGTTTTTTGTCTGATTCTGCAAACATTTCCTTTAAGAAGTAGGATTAGGAATAGGAAAAGTTCATACCACTTCTGGCATTGCCTATGCTTCGTCCCTAAGTTTGCGAAACCCCCGGGTTGACAATTAAGTGTTGAGGAGTTTCCTTAAGTGCAATTCCCGCACCCAACATGGCCAACACACGAAAATGAGGCATCTTAAAACTAAAATTTTAGTAATCATGGAGAGGAGAAACGGAAGGAGAGAAAAAGATGCATAGGGTTGTAACAAACAGAATCCTGAGTAGCAATGTTCCAGTAGAAATATGGAATTCAATGGATAGGGTTGTAAACAACACAGAATCTGAAACAACAATTTTCTGGTGGAATGATATAAATGGAGAAGTGCAAAAGAAGGTTTTAGACCAAACATGGCATTAGTATCATTCTCTTCCCAAGGATAACATAGATCTGGGCTTAACACAAGTACTGTAATGCTAGTGAATGACACATATAGGCCTGTGATAGGCACAAGTACTGTCTTCTATTGAGCAGCTAAGATAAACCCATATATTAGAGAGGAACCAACTGCATTAATTACACTATTTCAAATGAGGGAAAACACAAATGAAATGAGATTACCAAGAGGAACATGATGCACACTAATCATGCTTGGAATCAATATGGAAGTTCCATTAATACTTAGAGGGTCCAATAGCTAGTTCATACATTCAACATGATATCAATTAAGCCCACATGAATAAACAAATTAGAACCAAATGGCATCACAAAATTCAGATCCCATGGGTGAGAAATCTCAAAACCTCTGTATAGTGTTGCTTTCCCCTATTCTCTGAGGCACATTTTGGAAGAGGCACAAAGACTCATAGCTCATTTTGACTCTGTTTTCCCTCATATATACAAGGAACGCAACCAAATTTCTGATAAAATTTCCAAGGAAGCTGCAAACCGTCCTAGGGGTGCATGGATGATACATGAACAGAGGGATGGTGTACACTACCAATACTATCATAGACCATACATGGATTTAAGAGTATAAAGCCCTGAGGGGCCTATCTTTATATGGTTTATTTTTTTTCATATTTATCAGTACATATTTACTGTTTACTTGATGTATATGGACGGAAGAACTAAAATTGTACTCCCTGTGTGGAGCATTTTTGAACTTTGATATCTTTTTATGGGAAATTTGCCCCACCTTATAGCATATGCAATACAACATCTACAATATCTAATTTTCCTACTATCAATGAAAATTATGATTTTTCCTTAGGGGGAAAAAATGTTTCTTTCCCCTATTTATAATAAGAGGGGGAGTTGGAATTACAATTTACAAAATATCTAAGCCAGAGCTCCAGCTGTCTACTATACTAGCTTTCACAACCCATGTAAGGCGTTGTTTCCCAAAACAATTACAATTGGGATTCGATCCCTTCTTGGAAATCAACATAAATTAATGAATATAAAACGAAAATGGAAAAAGGAAGGAGCAACTACCCCTATGTTGTCCCTGTGAAGGTCCCTGATCAAGCCACGTCCTTATTGCCATAATTCTCTTTTTTGTTGTTGAGGTGGTTCATTGTCCATTCTACCCTAAATACCTTTAGCGCTGACTCTCGATGTGTGCTACGAGAGGGCCTTATCTTGAATGTTCCCATACCTAGCTTGAATGATCCATACTTCCATTTTAACACCCTATTTGTTGACCCATATATATTTAAAGCTCTACAAAACCCTTTCAGAACTCTGGTGCAACTCGAGATTCGATTATGATGTACCCAAAAGTCCTTCTAGCACAAGCCTTTAACATTAAAACATCTTGAAATAGTCATTTTTTTCTTTCCCCCGAGGCCCCCTTGCTTCAACGCCTTTCTTCTTATTCATATTGTAGAAATTCTGCATATTCTCTACAAATCTTACTCTAAGACCATGTAGAAAATCTGAGTATAGATTAACCTGATAATGCAATATAGATCAAAGTAGAATATTATAACCTACTTCTACTATCAATTTTGGGAAGCTTAAAAATCGAGCTGAACAATATAACTAGAAGAAGAAGAATCAATGTTCAATACACATGAAAGTACTTTGGGGAATCCTCAGCTTAAAACCCCACTATATGTATTATCATACAAGGTGGAAATACATAGGAATTATACAAAGCCTTAGCTCTCACAGCTAGCCAGCTCTTAGTACAATCCTCACAGATGCTCACAAGCAAACTTGGCTTCTCACAAGCCTTCCTCTATGCCCTCCAAGCTCCTATTTCCTTGCGTTGTTCCTAGTGGATGATTCTCACCTCAGCAAGTGGAACACGACTCTCACACACTGTCAGAACTGCACAATCCTCAAGGAATTATTCCTTCTAAATGCATGAGTTTTCTTTATAGGAAAACACATGCAACTGATAGTACACTATCCTTGACTTTAATCTCAACTGTGTCTTTCTCAGAATAGACATGTATTCGTTTCTGATGAGGGAATATTCAGTTAACTGGAGTACACTAGTTGAGTGCATGCATGCATCAACTGATTGTTAACTCTCTATTAGTTCCTCAACTAGTTTGGAACTAATTCAACTAGACTTAACTCAGTAAACTGAGTCAACTAATTACAACTCAAATATAACTCAATCTTATTGTTTTGGGAAGTTTTAGTATCTATGGATAAACGCCTAAACCCCTATACTAGTAGCTAAGTCTAGAACAATAGTGTGAAGCATTCTCTACTTTTTCTATAACCAATAGATTAAATAAGACATTAAATAAGCCTACCTGAAGCGTTCACTTACTCCTTATGTCCCTTGACCAATCCTATCACTCCTTTTTGTACTTAATCTACTTGAAAAATACATGCACACAAATAGAAGAAAAAAATCAATTAAAGCATATGATAATGATCTATTGATTAAACATAAAATGTATTCAAGTGCATAATACACATATGAAAGCATCAATAAACAATACAAACATATGGAAAAATATTTGAACACTTTATTAGTAAAAGGAAGAGTTACAACCCAATTTTCTTGATTCAGTGCCACTCCTCCAGTTCAATCCCATCCTCTCCTCGTAACAAGCAAGACATTTTGACATCATTACAATACCTGAAACCAACTGAAGTCTCATACTAACAGGATCTCCCTATAATTCAATGATTTCCAGCCCCTAATCACATAGATGAGTGGTATTTTTATAGGTGAATGAAGGAAGTTATCCCTTAAATGGTGACAATGAATGCCCTCCCAAACTTATGATTTAGTTCCATTGAGAAAGGGATAAAGGGATTGATGTTCCCTAACTTCCTTCCTCATCCAATTTCGAGCCCAAAGGAGTGGATAGTCTTGGAAAACTTCTAGAAGAATCTTATGGATAAGACTATTACAAACCCCAATGCATATTTCGCTCAAATTCTCCCAACACATGCCAAAGAGGACTCAAGTGCACTACCATGCACCCTGGCAGTGTACTAGGCGACACTATAGTGCACCCTGATAAAGGCCTTCCTGCACTGGTCATCTTAGAGGCATTTTTTGGATGATTTCAATCATGGAATCTCTTGGGAAGGAGGCATTATGATGGTTTACTTCATTAGGGCATGTAACAACTGAATTAGGGTTTGATGGGCCCTAATAGTACTAATCTGTAAGTCGGGGTTGATGTTCCCAAATGGATCTGTAATAGTTGCCCCCTAAAGAATGAAGTCATAAATATGTATGTCGAATGAAATAATTTACTGTGTGGAGAGGAGGTTTTGAGGTGGAAGGTGACTTGCATCAATTACAATACATATATCATGATAGTTTGATTTTTTCTAATAAACTTGCTGAGGGAAGGCATACCCGTGCTCAACTTATAAAATTTCATTACATGTACAAATATAGTCGTCTACAGATATAGACCCATGAATGGATGACCATGAATGTAAGGCCATTGTACATTTGATTTAGTACTCCTAAAAAATATCGTAGCCCAGATGGATGAAACTAGATCCGGGGTCTTCAATCTCATTCAATCTTTTGCTCAAGTACAAGTCTAATCATGTGAATATATGATCTGAAGTCAAACACGGGAATACATCGTCTGATTACCAGCCGATGATGTAAGCTATTAACAAATGCGAGAGGAATCACTGATAATGATAATGACCCTCAAGGTACTATAGTACATTTGACATGGTGTGAATAAATGATTTGACGTTAAACACCATACAAAGTCTTTCGGTCGAAGGCCAATGATGTCAACCTATCACCAGAAGTGAGAAACCTGCCATTGATGTATGCAAGCCTCAAGGTACTGAAGGGGTGTTTCCAAGTCAACCTCTTGGATAATGTGCTGATGTCAAAAAGAAGCGACTCATCGCAGGAGGGCCTTGATGTATCCCACATCAATGACACGAAACGAGGTAAATTATCTTGGAGATGAAAATTGATTGATGACAGAAGGTTCAGGAATGGCAGTCATGAAAATGAAGGTTTATGGTATTGCAAACTATGAAGTTTGAACTGAATGACTTCTCTTGAACATGTCGACAACACTAAAATGAATTGGTAGCATTGACCCCAAACGAATTAATGGATGGCATGATAGACCAATGGTGTGATAACCATCAAGTTGAATGACCCAACCCACATAGTCGCAGTGATGAGGTGAAAGTGTCATGTTCAAGAGAAACTTGCTACCATAAAGTGTTCTTCCCTTTTTCCCATTTTCCCCAGTCATTGTTGATCAGTACCTCTTTATTTTTATCAAGTTTGAGGAGGATAACATATGCTTGTTGTATAATTCCACCCTTTGGGTTCTTAATGTTAGTGTTTTCATACTTCCATCAAGGATCAAAATTTGCTCTTTTGCATTTTCATAGTAGGAGTCTCATACTGTAAATTTTTCATCACTCCATTAGGTCATGATATATGTATCCACTGATGGTTTTTTTTCTCTTCAACTCCTCCCTCATAGACTATACGTGTTGATCCTCCATATTGTTTTCAGTCATGGTTCATAAAAAATCTACAGGCCATTTCATTAGGTCCTAGGGTTTGATTTCATTACGTCTAGGGTTTCATTACCAAGGTAAAGAAATTTATTTTCAAATGAAAATAAAGGTCAGCAAGGGCATGAGGATGATCAATAAGCCAAGCATGATGGCTTGGAAGTCATAGCCTACCGAAAATATTGTTTTTGTAACCTAATGTAATTTTCACCTCAAAAACAGGTTTTTGAGGTGAAAACAGAGTACTTTGAATTTGTTATATTTCTTATGTAATTTTAAGTTTCTATATGTAATAATGGCTCCTAGATACTCCTAAGTATTTGTTCCTACTTCCTAACAAAAAAGCACTGCAAAAATCAAGTCAGCATGAGCATTGATCCACCTATAAAGACAAAATGAGAAAAGGCATTAAAAAACAGAGTTTTGAAAAAGACAAGGAACATTTGAAAGTGGGTTTTTCTAAAGTGAAAAATCAAATTTGTACTCATATATAAACCCTCACATTCCATTTTCTAATTCATTATGCTCATCTTGAAAGCAAAGAAGTCGAAAGGTAAGAGTAAAAGGTGAAATTCAAGTGAGTTTGGGTAGAATAAAATAGGGGCTGCACGTATGGAGTAAGGTGTTGTGCTTCTGGAGAAAATAGGCCAACGCTACGTGTAGGGGACAAGGTGTTTCACATAAAGCAGGGTGCTACGCTCCTAGCAATTTTTAGTGGTTCAAATTTACAAAGACACTACGCGTAGGACTAGGTGTTGTGTGTCTGGGTGAAGGCACTGTGCATTGGGCAGTAAGCCACCAAATCATCCATAAAACCAAAAAATTGTTGGGTTGTGTTATATTCTTTCCACATAGTTAACAGGGGGTTTGAGGGGTACCCGTAACCCCACTTTATGGGGTCCGGGGTAGCGACCCAGAAAGTTTTGGTTTTGGACCCTATGTTAGGTTGGGCAGACCCACCTATGGTTCTGCGCATGATTTTCGCACATGTTTTTTGGACACGATGGTTTTCGGTCCATGGTATTGGATCGATGGTTTTTGGTCCATGGTATTGGATGCTTCGCATGTATAAATATGTATTGTAACATTGAAAGGAACATAATGAAAAATCAAGCTGGTAGTCTCGATTTTGAGATCCAGTGGGAAATCTCTATGTATATGTGTTTTATGTGTTATGCTCTCGCATTTTTATTTTTCCCATGATTTAGAATTCGTATGCAGGTAATTTCTGTACAGGGTTAAAACCTACATTTGGTATTAGAGTTTTTTTGGCTTCAAGGGGATGCCTTTGTTGCTGAGGGGTTTTGCTCGGGCCTGTGGTAGACCCTGTTCAGTGGGAGATCTGCGAGATCGATTCTGGTGGTGAGAGAAGATGGCGAGCAGCAGAAAGATAGAGATTTAGAAGTTCAATGGTCAGAGTTTTGAGTTGTGGAAACTCAAGATGGAGGATCTGTTGGTGGATAAAGATCAGTGGATCGCGGTAGATCCGGGTACTAAACCAACGGGAGTGACGAAGAATGGAAGAAGTTGGAGCGGAAGGCAAAGAGCACAATACGATTGTGTGTCTCAGATTCAGTATTGTTGAATGTATCAGGGGAAGCTACGGCGAAGGCTTTATGGGACAATTTAGGGACTTTGTACCAATCTAAGTCTCTGGTGAATAAACTGTTCCTGCGGAAAAAGCTGTATAACCTGAGGATGAAAGATGGAGACTCGGTTACAGAGCATCTGAATGCATTTAATACCGTGGTAAGTCAATTATCATCTGTTGATATTAAAATTTCAGATGAAGATAAGTGCATCAGTCTGTTGTGTTCTCTACCATCGTGGGATAGTCTGGTTATTGCAATAGGTAGCAATGCAACTGCTTTGCAGTTTGATGAAATAGTCTCAGCCTTGCTGACGGAGGAGATGAGACGGAAAAATATGGACAACAGAATGG
>APFE030973617.1:53577-65381 GCA_000404065.3 Pinus taeda | reverse complement strand
TAGTCTTGGTTTTGAGATCCAGTGGGAAATCTCTGTGTATATGTGTTTTATGTGTTATGCTCTCGCATTTTTATTTTTCCTATGATTTAGAATTCGTATGCAGGTAATTTCTTTACAGGGTTAAAACCTACAAAAATTCACCAAATTCTTTGCTATTTCCTCTTTTACAAGTAAGTTTCCCTTCTCCACTTTATTTTTAGCTTGCACAATGAAAGTTATAGACATTTTCTTCACACTTAAAATCAAACCCTAATTTCTTTCACAAAACCCTACTGCTTTGTTTCCCATCACTAGAACTAAAAACCCTATTTACATCATTACCTATCCCCTAATCCATACCCCCTCATTATATCCTTCATCCTACAAACCCTTTCCCTAACTCTCATAATTCATATTTGTCTAAATATACCCTAAACACATCCCTGCAATCCTAAAGACTCCCACTCATTCCCTTCAACCCTTTCTAAAGGTGTGCAACTAAAAAATCTTATAAAGATGGATAGAGAAGATCATGAATATGAAGAGGAAAAAATAGCTAGTGAAAGTTCAACAGATAGAGCTAGGTAGCACAAAATACCTCATAAGGGAGGCAAGATCACAAGAGAAGAGCCAACAAACCTAAGGGAACTCCAGGCTTCTCAGTTAGCTATTTCATGTTTTAGACATCTTGGATGCTATGAGTTTTGTGAATAAGTGGACAGAGTCCAATTTCACCTAGATCTCACTAGACTTTTTGTAGCTCATCTTCCAAACAACAAAGTGACTCTTGCTGGGGTAACTTTCATAGTGTCACCATCCATCATTTCAGATGCCACCAGGATTCCAAATGTTGGTGAAAAGTGGTATAAGGCCCAAGATCTTCATGAACATTATTATGAGCCTTACATTAAACCCCAGTATAGAAATTAGGTGAAGAGTCTTTTTCCTTTCAAACTTCTTGAGAACAATTATGTCCCTTGATGAGAATCATCATCAAATATTTCACTTGTGAGGGTAGATTTTCCAGGTTGTACACTTACCACATCAGGCTCCTCTTGCATTTTACAAGGTTGAAGATGTTAAACCTCCCATACTTTTTTTTCAGAAACATTGAGAAAATGGCCTATCCTGTGCAGAAGAAGCCATACCCTCAACAGATGAGCAACACCTATCACTACTCTTTGATCATAATTATTGTTTTTCATCATCTCAGTCTCCTCAATATCCCTTGGGAGACATTTATTGCTTATGACATATTTAGGGGTCCCTGGATTCTTCCATCAGTGTTTCAAGAAACAGGTGGGCCTTCTAGTCATGTGAAAACAGGGAAAGAGATCAAGGAGAGAAGAACTACTAAGGTTCCAATTTACTTGACATATCAAAGAGGCACAAGGAGATTGTTTTCAGCTACTAGGCAAGTGTTTGCTCCACGGGATGTGGAAGGGACCTTGCCTTCTTCATCAGCCTATAGGCAAATGCTAGCTCCATAGGATGTGGAAGGGGCTTTTCCTTCTTCATCGACACAACAGGTATAGGTACAACAGTTGCACAAGGGAAAGGAAGAGATTCCAGATGATGATAAGGAGGAAAGGGACTTTGAATTGGCAGAACATGATGAACCAGAGCAGCCTGACATTGAGACCATTGATTTAGAGGCTCAGGAGAGGGAAACAATAAAGGAAATCATCATACAGGAAAAGGAAGCTCAAATACAAGATTTGATGGACAACATAGAGAGGGCCAAGTATGTCATCACATACTTAGAGCAGGAAAACAAACAGTTGAGTGACAAACAAGTCCTCATGGAGCTAGAAGTGCTCAAGGCAAAATGACAAAGTGACAAAGAGGTTCATGTCACTTTAACTCATATTGAGTAGGAGGTTGAAAAGGATAGGGATATTTAGCTTGAGAGAGTCAATATACACCTTGAGAAGCTACTACAGAGGGCCAACAGAGACAATCAGATGATAAGGCACATGGCCTATCACTACAGGACCCAGAATAGGATTTGCAACATGAGGATCAAGAGAATGAAAACAAAGCTAAAGCAGGCCCTAGAAGGAAAAAAAGAGGGGGGTAGGCTTAGTATGTTGGTTGAAGCCTCCTTGGCTTATCAAATCACATGATGGTGGTGCTTCACACAAATTTTGGGCAAGTTTTGGGCAAATTTTGAATTTTAATACACAGGAAAACTGCCCAGAAGCGCAGTGCCACAAGTGTTGCGCTTTTCCTAGGGGCATACAATGAGGGAATGGCTTACATTTTTGGATTCATGGCTGAGAGGAAATGCACCATATAAATTTTTAGAATTTTTGGAGCAAAATTAGTCCACCAAAAGGTCCAAAAACACCCTAAAAATGACCTTTCTGCCACGTTTTGGACACACAAAAGTAGCCTTGGGAGAATCAAGTTTTGAGGGGTCAAATGAGCTTCAAATGTAGAAGTTATAGGTGTTCTAGACAATAGACTTGAGGACCTTTCCATGAGCTATCATGGGCTCAATTTGGATGCTGGGAAGGTCTCCAAAAGTGACTTGAAGTTTGTGCTACCGGTTGAGCCAGTGGCGCTACGCTTAGGGCAAAGTTTGCTCATGATGCCTATTTTTCCAGTTTTTCACTATGATTGTGGATTTTCTCTCATGATGGATATTTTACCAATGTAAATGATGATTTGGCATGTAATTATGGTAGGTAAATAGTAATAGAGGGTAGATTCATTAGATTAAAGGTTGTTTTGAGGGAAATGAATCAGTTTCCCCCCTTTTAGAGGCAAGTTGTTAGGTGGCCTGGAATCTAGTTCCTTGTTTAGAGTTTGTTGAAACAGCTCCTCCTCTCATGGATTTAGCCCCTGGGGCTAGGATGAGTTGTTTTTATGCCTATATCATATGTTTTCTTAGTCATCTGTTGAGGTTGGACTCGCTGGGATGCTCAGAGCTTGATTGTACATCATTGTAAGTAGTTTGGCAAGGAGATTAATAGGATTTGTAGCTATTTTATGGGATCCCTGTGGTATGGAGTTTTAGCATAGTTTCTTATTATGTAATCATTTGTTTACATGTTTTATGTATGCCATCCTCCATTTCATTTCCTCTTATTGAATGTTATCAAGTTAGATAGGTAGAATCCATTGTAACAGTGCTCTACCTTGGGAAATCGTTCAATATTTAATGTTTTCTACTGTTGGAAAAGGATCCATGATTTTCACATGCCCTCCTTAGCTCCTCATCAGTCTTAAACACTTCACACCATTAAGCCTAAAGTGTTAAAGCCTATGCCTATCTTGCCCATAGAACACCCTGCATTTCTGACCTAATTTCCCAGACATAAACTGACCAGCTCTATTTGATCCAGCGAAACATCAACAAAACCCAATAAAAAATCCAGTGCTACTATACCTAGCTTAAACCTTACCTGATCCAGTCATCTCGACTGAGATTCTAAAGGAGGGAGCCCTCTCCAGGCCTTGTAGGGCTAGCTACAAGGCTAAGCTTGGTTTGTGGTTACCCTGGAAGTTGCCTCCCTTAAGCCTAAGGTCAATCTAGGTGATAACACAGGTGAATCCATTGTTATTTGATGCTTTAATGAGTCTCGCAAAGGTGAAACTTGGTCTTGTCTAGATGGACAAGTTTTTCGCTATTTGATGTTTTTAACGAGTTTAACGACAAAGATAACTTGGTCCTTTTCATGTTTAGAGGGTTTGAAAAGAGACGAAAAGGAAACTCTGAAAATTATTTTTTTGTAGATTTGTCTCTCAAGTCTGAAAAAGCATAGAAAAATATGAGAGAGAACCTATTGACCATGTTTTATTAGCGTATTCCTTTTTCATAGTTAATCTATCTCAGCCTGAAAAAGGGTTAAACTTATACTGAGTAGATATCAATTACAATCCATTAACGAGCTGGGAATGACAAGTGCTAAGAAATATTTTCATGTTTAGAGAGTCTTAAAAGAGCTTAGAGAGGACTCCAAGGGGGTTTCTTTTTTGTTTTTAACAAAGTTAAAAAAAAGAGATAAAAGTTTTCTTTGTGGTCAAAGATGTTCAATTTACATTTGGGCACATCAAATTCTGCATTTCAGTTGTCAAACCTGCTCAAAACACCATCAAAATAGATTAAAAATACCTTTAAATGGATAAAATGAATAAAAACTAATGTTTACTCAATTAATGTGCAAGAAATAAACATAAAAACAGGTTTTACCATTCATTTTTACCATTTCACATTTGCTCTTTGATTTCGGTGCTTTGGAGCAGTTTTTTACCTTGAAGTTCACCAGCTTATTGCGGAAGATTCAGTGGACCATTCCTCGTGCCGTCAGAACTAGGTAGGAACTATCCCTTTTCTCTTTCATTTCATAGCATTCATTTTCATTTTTAGGCTATATTTTGAGTTTTTGGGGCCCCTGGGGTTTCAATTTTCAAACTTGGGATCGGCACACCCTTTCATCATCAAAAGGTGTGCTGCAGTGCACTCACCTAGAAAGATGCATGCATTGCAATGCAGTGTTCCTAAGGCTGGGCTGCACTGGGCACAAAACCCAATTTCATTTAGTTCTTTTCACTAAAAAATTCTTCTATTTTTTGCAAGAGATAGATCCTAATTTTCATTATGGCTGTATTTTTAGGTATTCATTGAATCAGAATGATGATTACATGGAGAGAACAAGAGCACGAAGAACAGGATATGATTGCCCTAAATAACTAGGGCACAGTTGAGGCCCTAAGGAATTGTGGGTTACTCAAATATTTCTGATTATCTGGTATGAGGCTGCAAATTGAGTTTTTGCAATCCCTTGTTTGTTCATGGGATCCTACCGATTAGGCATTTCACATTAGAGACAAAGTGGTCTCAATTACTATTGATGACATGTACTTTCATACTGGACTGTTGAGGCGGGGTGCCTCTCTCTCACTTTCTGGATTTGCCAAAGGGGGTGAATCAGTGAGATATTACATATGACAGTTCTGTCAGCCAGGTGCACAACCTAGCATGGACAGAAAGATTAACATCAAGGATGTTAGTGATTTACCATTAAGGATGATCCTCTTTACTATTTCCAAATTGGTTGGCAGTGCAACACTACATTTGGTAAACAGATCATACATGCAGTATGCATTAGAGTATTTAGAGCCAAAAGTGTTCAACTGGTGTGAGGCAGCACTATCATCCTTGAAAGAACAATTGACCAAGGTGAAAAGTAGAAAGACAAAGAAATTTGGCTATGGGTCGATCCTAATTTCTTTCTACTTGGAGAGAATTCCACTTATGCAGCCACAACTTGTTTCACTGGGTGTATCTGGACCTAGGGATCCACCAATGCAGAGATGGGAAGATCTTATGGCTAGGCATGCTAGTCAATCATTGATTACATTTACCCTTGCATTCTTTGAGTGGCTTGATAGATAGGATATGGCCATTGTAGAGTACCCATATTCAGGGATGGATTTCTGCAAAGATCTAGACTTGATGTTACCAGTTGGAGCACAGTGGGGTGCTATAGGTAAATTGTTTGACCAAAGTGTTTTTTGATTTTAAAGTTTCTACATTTTTTTGTGTTTTTTGATTATTTCCAAGACTAAACAAAATAATTTTTTTATGTATGTAGACATTGGACTTGTTCGACCTGTGGGGCACCAATGAGAGGCAGGTGGGACAACACAAAGACCTGTTGGGAGAGAAGTTCTCTGAGACTTAGGTTTAGCTAACACACTGGCTAAACTACAGGACGATATAGAGGGTTTGACCCTAGGCATTCCAGATGTCCAGATCGAAGAGTTTCCTATGCGACTGCAGTGCCACACCATTGGTGTTCCAAGTTGTTGCGTGAGACTTTTACACATGATAGCACAGGATATGACCTGTTATAATGAGCACCACTAGTCTGCTTAGATGTTTTCTGCATACATTTTGATTTTTCGGGTTAGATGATCAATTTTTGTCTTGGACACAAACTGTTTGTAAAAAAAAATTAAAACAGCTATCTATTTTACTTATAGAGTTTTATTATGGTTATGTGATGCAATCCTATTCAACTGATGATGTGAATTGAAAATATTTACTTTACATATGTCACAAATGTCTATTTAACACATAATTCGCTAGAGAATCAATTAATTTGTTTAGATTTATGGAAATATGCTGCTATTTAATAAACTCCAAATACCTTTCCAAAATACGAACTCTAAGGAACATGCAATGAATTGTTGGGTTTCAGATGGTATAAATGTTAGTAAGTTGTAGGACAACGAGTTGTGAGTCCAATATAATGATGATTCGGTGTATGCCATGTGAAATGGCATCATAAAGAAGTTCAATCAATGTGCCATACTCATCGATATTGTTCGTCGATTGACCAATACAAATCCCTCTAAAACTCACTAACTTGCCACTTGGAGCAAAAATGGCCCATGTTGTAGAGGATAGGTTCTGTGTACTATGACTAGCCCCATCGGCATAACCAAGAAATGGTTCTGAAAAGTTCGACATCTGCCACAAAGCAAAGTGGATTACTTAACCAAATAAAAACTCTAAAAGAAACACACACACACACACATGCAATCAAAGCATATATACAGTGAGTTTTACTACACTTAAATAAGCATAGTAATGTTTAAGGTATAGCCTGTTTTGAGGCTGCGACAATGGAATCCCATCATAGTTCACTAACTCATAGGAACCTTTCGTCAAAACATGCTTAACGATATAAGGGCCCATCCCTTGTGGTTCAAATTTTCCTACTCCAAGTTTATCAAACTCCTGATCGTAAAGCAAGACAAGGTCACCTTGTAAGAAGACATGAGGCTTGACATTTCTATCATATTGCACCTTAATACATTTCTTATGCACTTCATTAGCCAATACAACATCATGACAGGTTTCATCTAGATGGATTAATTCCAAGAAATGTGCTTCTTCTTCAGAAGTTTTGGGTAACAGGTCAATTGCGAGTTTGAGAGATGAGATTTCACATTGAATGGGTAAGTCTGCTTCCAAACCATACACTAACTGAAAGGGTGTGAATCCGGTCAAATTTCTCACTGAGGTTCCATATTCCCATAGATCCGAGTAAAGGATTAAATGCCAATTTCTTTTATGAACTCTAATCATTCTCTGCAACATGCACTTAAGGACTTTGTTGATGGCCTCAACTTGTCCATTAGCTTGCGGGTAGTATGGAGTAGAACTATCATGTGACAGTCCTAACTTAGCAGTCAACTTAGCCATCATATAATTGCAAAAATGTGATCCATGATCTGTAATTATGGCTTGTGGTACACCAAATATATCAACCACAAGGTTGAAGAAAAATAAAGCAACCGTTTCGCCACTGTTGTTCAATGTTGGCATCGCCTCGGCCCATTTGGTAAAATAGTCAATGATGACTATAATATACCCATGCCCCCCGGCCGAGGTGGGGTTACATGTCATAAATTCAATGCCCCATTTCGCAAATGGGCCAACAAAAATGATTGGATGCAATAGTGTAGGTGGTAATCTGGTTTTTCGGTCATATATCTAGCATGCATGACAACTTCTGATAGCAATAATGCAATCTTTGAAAATAGTTGGCCAGAAGTAACCAGCGCGGAGAATTCTCTGCATGGTAGCATACCAAGATAAGTGTCCACCACAAGCACCTGAATGGAATTCATTCAAAGCTTTCTTGGCTTCCTCATGAGTGATACGCTTTATCGCTGTTCAGAGCGAGAGGTATTAGGCCAAAAAGCTTGGGTCTGGAGATAGACCAGTATATCTCCATACCATAGATCACTTGATGAGATAAGAAACAAAGACTCATCCAATACTAATGCTTCTGATGTTGAATCATTGGAGGATGGAGGAAGGTCGCAAAGTAACTCAGCAAAAACAAGAGATTTCTTTGATTTATATTTGATGAATTCCAAATCAAACTCCTACAAAATAACTATCCATTTTGAATGTTTCCCCCCTGTTATCACTCAGGTTGTCCCTAGGCTCCTGTATGGATACGGCCGAGGTAACCACAAACCAATCTTTGGACTACAGGTTCTAGCCACCTGCAATCAGAGAGGGCTCTCTCTTTGTGATTCAATTTTGTTAATGATTTTAGGCTAGCTTTTGGCTCAGGGGTTTTTGTTTGTGTTTGGGTGTAAGGAAAATGCTTCCAGGCAGAGAGGCAATTTATGAAATGATAAGTTTCAAACCATTGGGTGTGGAGTCATGGGTTAGGATTGTCAGTGCATATTTCTGGTCATAAGAGAAATAATGAAGCAGGATAGTTGTTCATAACACAATCTTCAGACTAAAAGGATGAATGATATGTAAGGAATGAGAGGCACTTAAGAATCTCTCATTTAACTTAACAGAGGGAAAGATGATCTGTATCTAGGGGCAATGAAGAATCCCTAGATAACTGTCTTGGGTTAAAGCAAACATGAGCCATGTGGAATTCATATTTATGCTTAAACAGAGGAAAACATAAAGAAACAACAGAAATTGAGCATAGAGTGTATTTAAACAAATTTTAAGCTAATTTTTCTTTCAGCTATTTAGGAGTATAATTCATGAATGAAAACAGAGGTAAGAAGCACTTATTGAGTTATGCACAGCACGAGAATTCCATCATCACTCTTCAACCAGTAAACACAGTGAACAATACATTCTCCAAGGCTCATAAGCAGTCTTTGATTATAGAAACTTATCAAACATTACAGTGCGAGTCTCTCTCGGAGCACAATCAGCTAGAGATAGCTTGTTGACTAATCAATCAATCAACCAACCAACCACCCCGTAATACAGTATTCAGGGTTGTCTTTATAGTGCAAATATCTCAAACTTATTTATTACAATTGACCTAAAACAGGTCTGCAAAAGAGCTTTCTAAACCTAAACTTGTGCCAAAATTAAGTGCAAGTAAATATCTATTGAACTGTGTCAGAGGTAGTTGGATCAAAAAGAGTGCAATGTGACCCTTGGAGGCTCGATGCAGTACTGCTGGAATAACTGTGCTTTGCGATTTGCAGTTATGTTCTGGTGTGAGTTTAAATGTGCAATAATCATGATTTGCGAGTTTTGAGTGGGCTCGCCCTCTTTCTTTGACTTTGCTGGAAGGTATTAAATTTTCTCCTACTTCGGGCCACTATTTAAGATATTTGTTGATACTCTTTTCCGCTACATTGATGGTCTCTGCCACTTTCTGATACTCTTTGACATGCTTTCTCCCTGTAGATTTGATCTGATACTCTTTAATCTCTGTCTCTGGTTTCTTCCTGTCTTCAAATCAGTTTAATTTGGCAAAATCGGGCAATTTCGGGCTTTTTCGGCACAAAATGGGCCAAGCAATCAAAATATTCCCTAAAGATTCCCCAATATCACTCATTTTCCGTAGCGTCGAAAACTGCCTCCATTTCTTGTTCCAGAGTTTCGAAGCACGATTTTTCTTCCTGCGCGAATTTTTGGTTTTTTGGCCGTTGACGTCAGCAGTACGGCGGATGACGTCAAGTAGGTGATGTGGCAGGGTGGCTCATACTTTAATGTGATGCAATGAACTTCTTTCGATGCGATCGCAATATCGCATCGGCAGGGACTGAGAAGGTATTTATTTTGGAAAGGCGATGCTTGCAACTGCCGATCGTCGATATCGCGATATCGCATCGGGCAACAAAGGATGGGGCACAACTATGTGGTGAAAATATTGCGATATGGCGACGCAAGATGGCTCACTAGGATCTGCAGAGTGTTAAGGAAATCGGCAAGGGTCTATTGTGATTAGAAGGGGTGAGTATGTGCGTCAGAAGAGCACTTGAGGCCTCGGAAGGGGTCCGATAACCTAAAAAGGGATTTTATACTTTGGAAGGAGTATATTGTATTAGAAGATGGTTTTAAGGGGCAGCATGAGGACTCTTGCCAAGTTTCAGATAAACTGAGCAATTCCCGGGGGTACTTATGGTTATTTTTCAACCAGGGGGAGGGATATTTACATAGGGGATCATTTACATAGTTTTAGTAGGGGGATGGGAAAAATATAGGGAGTTAAATAATAATGTTAGTAGTTAATATGGAGATGGTAAGAAAGCGCTAAGTTTGAGAAATCTTAGGCTTCAACGAGGAGATAGAATTTTATAGAGAAAATATGGATCCTTCTTTGAGTGAAGCAGATCTTCACCTAGGCTAAATGACATGGAAAATGATGAAACTAAGAGATGTCAAGTAGATCTTGACCTCTTTTGGGGAAATTAGTTAATGATTTCGGGAAGATGGAGCAAGGGAAGTTAGTTACGCCTAGTTTGAGCTTCTTCAAAATAGAAATGCTTGATGACTGTGATCTGAGTGTATATGGTACTTTAAAATATGAACATACATCAAGATTCTGCAACCTCAAAACTACCTACCCAGCCTAGTTACCTAACATTTTTTCTTCTTTTGGTTTGGGTGCACTTAGACTTGCAGACCCATCATTTCAATTTTTTCTTTTTATACCTTCCTACCTACAAACTACCCTTTTTTCTTCCAAGGGCCCAGATTAAGCAGTTGGGCTCCTTTGGTTCTCTAGCTATCTAAGAATCTGCCAAGATTAATCTGTTTGGATAGATTTTCATCCTCTATATTCTAAAACAGGAAATTGAAACCTAGGGAGACCAAGATTAAGCTGTTTGGACCTCCCTTTAGCTGAAAATTGTACAAAACTAGAATAACTTCTCAAAATTTGGAAAAGCAGTTAGATGAACTCTGAGTAGCCTTCTTTGCTTGGTGACCGTTTAGAAAATATGGAGCATTGCAGCATGAAAAGTATGACATATTTGGTCTATCAAAATGTCAATCATGAAATATGAGTAACCTGCTGCAGCAGGAGGCTAACAGTGGCTCCACTTGGGGATGGCTTTTCCTTGTGAGAAGCCAAGAACAGCAGGTCAGATTGCCTTGATTATTTTGTTATGGTTGTATTTTGAACTTGTTAGTGTTGACTGTTTAAGCTGCAAAGCACTGCCTACTTTCTTCTGCGTGCTTCAGCATCATGGATTCTTACAAAAAATCAAAACACCGGTATATACAAATATTCCATGTACAGAATAAAACACCGCTTGCTCTTTTCAATCAAAAGGATCATTATAGTGCTTCAGCATTCAGCCATTGACAGGGCCTTCTTCAGTTGTGCTGCCATTTGGAGATTTGAGAAAATAGGTATTATTGCCTTGCACAGCGCTAATAACATAGGGACCTTTCCATAGAAAATCGAATTTTGCGTGTTTGCCCTTGTCTTCTCTTCGTGAATCCCATCTTAGAACTTTGCTGCCCACCCAGAAATCCTCTGCTTTAGCCTTCTTATCAAACATCTTTTTGAGTTTTTCTTGCAGTATTTGAGTTATGTCGAAGACTTTTTCTCTGGTTTGTTGAAGATGAATGGTTTGATTAACTCTTCTTTGCATGTCATTCGGTTCAGCCTGAATTTCTTGCAACAATTTAATAGTAGGAATGCCCAGGGATGAAGGGAACTTGGCTTCCATGCCATATACAAGTTCATAAGGGCTCATCCCAATGGATTTCTTGGTGGAAAGTCTATCTGCCCACAGGGCATTTGTGAGCTTCCTGTGCCAGTTCTTTTTGTTTTCCTCCAGCAGTTTCTTTATGATATTGATGAGGCCTTTGTTGGAAGATTCAGCCAAGACATTACCTTGAGGGTAGTAAGCTGTGGAGTGGCCTAAGGTGGTGGTATTTATGGCAAAAGTTGATCATTTTTTTGGATTTGAAAGCAACAGCTTTTTCAGTGATAATTTTCTCAGGGCAGCCGAATCTAGAAAGGATATTGCTCTCAAGGAATTGGATAATGGTGGAGTCGTTGGCTTGCCTA